>WNKI01000005.1:1262917-1297446 GCA_015350385.1 Aculops lycopersici | reverse complement strand
AGAGAGAGAGNGANAGAGAGAGAGAGAGAGAGAGAGAGACAGAGACAGAGACAGAGGGAGATATATTGCAAATCTTTGTAATTGTGTTTTCTTTTTAGATTGCTCAAGTCTGAATAGAAATCAATCATCAAGTCAATGAATTAAAATAATGTAATATAAGTTGACAGTCATAGCTACACTTACCCGAGCAAACAGAGACTGAATATTCATAGCCAAAGGGAGTAAGGTTAAACAGACTGACAGGTGAGGAACGCCAATTAATATTGGAGTTGATAAAAGGAGGAAAAATTTACTCTATCCACCGTGAGCAAAAAGCACCATAGGCTGAGTGAGAGAGAAGCAAATGAAAAAAGTTTACTTGCCGCTGAATATTTATAAATATATTATTAATACAAATCTGACAGATTGAATCTGAATTAGGCTTATATTAGATTAAATTTCTTGCTTCCACTGGCTACTAGGCTCTTGCAATAGAGGAAAAGAGCAATAGAAGGTGAGCGACAATTTGATTGGCGGCTTGAGGTTGTCGCTTATGCGCTCAGCTTTGGCAACCTTCTCACCAGGATACAAACACAAGCCTAATAACAGCCGCTGAGCTTGGCACGCGGCGAGCGCGCGCACAGGTAAACTGAACCGCACGTGTGGCCGCCAGGTAATTGGCGAGCTAGCTGGCCACCTCTGATTGGTTGCTATTGTGTTGTGTCTCGCCTCCACCCAGAAAGCTGAGTGAGTGCAAATACAAATCTGAAGCTAAAGGCTGGAGTTTCCAGAAACTCCAGCTTGCGAGCCAAAGGATTCGATGTTGCCCACAAGCTGGCTCCGGTCCAAGAAGACTCGCGGCGGCCAACAAGAGGAGGAGGAGGAGAAAAATCGGAAGCGAGTCTCTGGTAGAATAAACAAAGGAAACTCAACCTCAGCCTGCCAACTAACCACAACTACCACTAGTGCGAGCCGGCAATCCGGCAATTTGCATGCTCAACTATCTATTGAAGAGCTCTCAGAGAACCACCGGCTGCAAGGTGGTTGCGGTCGCGACAATGGCACCAGAGCTGCCGACGGTCCCGCCGCCCCCTCGACGCGGCCAGCACATCGGCGAGGGCGTGGCTGTCGGATGGTCGACTTTTTGTCGAGAGTATTCTCGTCGTCGAATTCAAATTTAAACAATCTGACGCAAGTTGACGGCGGAGCAGCAGCAGCAACAACAACAATAAACAGTAGCGACAAGCCAAATACAAATCGTCGACTGAAATCGCCGCTCAGGAAGCTCAAGCTTCGCGCCTCGTCATCGTCAAAATCATCACCACCAACCACCAGCAACGACCAACACCTCCACTCAAATAGAAACCTTGGCAACAATAGTAATAATAATAATAATAGTAATAACAGAAGCAAAACTAAACTGAAAGCTCAAATTGAAGACCAACAAAACGATGAACAGCATCAACAGCAACAGCAACAAAACGAGCAAGTGAGGCGAGGGCCGGAAGTCGCTGAAACTGGGAGGCCAGTTGAGAAGACCACAAACCAAATGGCTCAGGTAAGTGCCAACATGAGACTGGTGGTCACAAGAGGGCAATGTGTTGTGGTGGTCGTAGTATTGTTATTAGTGTGTTTTGCGATCACTTGCTCTGGTTCAATTATGTTCAGCGTGTTCTTTTTTCCCACTTTCCCTTCGCTCCACTACCCACTGCCTGACCATTGAACCAACAAACCGGAAGTTAAAGGTGAGGGGCGCGAGGGGATGTGGCGCCCACGAGATGAGCGATTTTATGTCAGGTGTTTGCTGTCGTGCAATGTGTGCGTGTGCTAAGCTAGCACCAAATCGGCTAGCGCTCGTGTAGTCTGCGGTTACGAGGCGCCTAGCGGACGTTTGGCGGCGCTAGGCGCACGCAACTGAGCAAACAACATAACCGTGTTCCTGCTCTGGGCTCAAGCACACAAACTAGCAAGAGCTCATTGGTTTCCGTCTAGTCTACATACAGCCAGTGGTTGTCGTCGCTGCTGCTTTGCTAGCGTCAAGTTGTGCGCCGCCATCTTGGCGGCTCTTGTTACAACTTCCGGTTGTGCGCGGGCAAGCGAGCAACTTACATAATTGAAATCCGCTTCCAGTCAGCCAGCCAGACAGCCAGACGCTTGAGGTTTGAGGTTTGATGTCGCCGTTTCCACTCTCGTCTGGGTCATTCAAATTTAATTCCCGAGTCGCGGAAATTCGACGAGGACACCGACGACGTCGAGCTAGCAACCGATCGATTGGCTCAAGTGGCGGCGGCGGCGGCGGCATGAACCACTACAGCGACTTTCAAGACGACCACGAGATGACGAGTGGTCTAAATTCAAAGTGCTCGAGGCGGCAAACAGGCGACTTTGGCGCAGCCAGAGAGGGTAAAAAGTGTCCCTCGTCTTGGTCGTCGACTGATCTCCTCTACCATCGAAAGCCGTTCAGTGCATCAGAAAACATCCACTCAGAGTTGAAGTTAAAGCTGAAGTTCGAACTCTAGCTCAAACTTGTTAAGCGCCACTTTCATGTTTTCCTCTCGTCGTCGTGGTTGACGCTCGAAGCGCCAACATTTCAGCAATAGCAACAAATGACTGAATGAAGAGCGGACAAAACACGAGTTAAACTTTTGTCTCTCTAGTTTGATGCTGCTACTACTGCCAGTAGTAGTAGTTTTTGTTGCTCCAAATAGTTGGAAGCCTGACTAAAAGCAGCGACTGAAGTGGTGGCAAATTGCACAGCAGCAACAACAGTCTAGTTTATCCAGCTCCTCTAGATCGTAACCCAGAAGTCGCGCGACTCGAAAGCCTCTAATAGATTCAAGTTCCGCTCTTGGCTTTTTGCTAAGCTTGTGGTTCGTTGACTCGAAAACAAACCGCAAGCGGCAAGTCGGATGCAAATTTGAGTCGTTGCGCCAACAAGCAACTCAAATGGCGCAACCATGAGACGAGACGAGACGAGACGAGACGAGAGAAAGACAGACAGACAGACAGAGAGAAGGATCCGCAAAATTGTGCACTCGATATATCATCTAGCCAACGAGCCAATCGAGGTGCCAGCTTTGCCACGGATGCCACTTCGGTGGCAGTCGCGTCGTCGTTGTTGTGTTTCGCTGCTTCTCCTCTCTCTCTCTCTCACACACATATCGAGTTTAGTTGTAAGAGTCGCCGAGTTTACGAGACCGAATATACGGCCACGCCGAACGCTTGAAATTGAGTTCAAACTCTCGATTGGCTTACTCACGCTGCTCTTCGTGGTTGTTGCGCACTTTTGGTTTGGGTTAGGCCGGCGTGGTGTTGCATCAAACTTGCCGGCGTTTTCCCTATGCACGCGAGCTGCTCGAGCTGTTCAAGTGGCCGCGAGCTAAACGTTGAGGTTGCCGATGCCGCTGCTGCTGCTGCTGCTGCTCGTATCGTCTCTTCTGGCCCAACTCTCACGCACGCACCAGCCAGCCCACGACCTTTGCATATTTGATCCGGCCGCCGGCGACAACAACAACTAGCACCTAGCTTGCCAATTGCCTCTACAGACTTCCCAGCTTTCGAGCGAAACGGAGCAGAGCGCCGCGCAGCTAGCTTGCCAAGTCAGCTGGACCCCTCGGCGCGCCTACTCCTCTTGGCTCATTTAGCTTTGACCACTTCTCGGCGCCGAACTGCTTTAATTTAACCGGTTGGCCGGAAGTCGACGGCCGATACGCTTGGCCGTCGTCCACCGGTTGGCTGCTTGCCTCGGCTCAATTATCTTCGATTGCAAATCGGAGAGGGCGAAAGAGAGTTTCGGTTAAAATGACAGCCGCACGGCGAGATCGATCGGAACTCTTTCGTCCAAATGAGCAGAGCGAGAGGGAGGAAGAGACGAGACTAAACGGGTGCAGAGAGAATGGGAATGAAAATGGCGCGAAGACAAATAAATTGAACTCGAAATTGGAAACTTTCGCGTCTCGTGCTGCTGCTGCTGCTGTTGTTGTCGTTGTTGTTGTTGTTGTTGTTGTTGTTGTTGCTATTGCTATTGCTATTGCTATTGCGCTTGCAAGTTGCTTGCGCGATCCACAACCAACAAGCTCGCCCTTTTTGCCAGATCTGCAGCCAATTTCATCGGGTGGCCAGCAAGCTCTTTGGCGAGTCTCAATGGTGCCAAGTTGAGCGTTAGGGAGACAACCAAGCGACTGAAGTTGAATACAGAGTTGGCCAATGCAAGTAGCTAGCAGAGGGAACCAGCCAGCCAAATTGGTCCGCCGAGAGTTGGAATGCAGCCAACTGCTCGGCTACATTCCTACTGCCCGCTAGTCTGAGTTTGAGTTTAAGTGGCGAGAGGAGTGGCCAACTGCACTCGTTTAGCGGCCCATTGTATTGATTTGTTCAGGTATACGAGCCGGCGGCGAGGGGGAAAGCTGTAAGCAGCGGCAACCACCTGCCGACCGGCGCAACCTAAAAGCTCCCTGTCTGGCCAAGGCGCTGAGCCCACTTCCGGTTAGACCAAACCGACCAACCGCACGGATATTATTGGCCAACTGGCCAGTGGAGCCGAAGCGCAATTACGGTTCGCGAGTTCCACTGGCTGCGACAAAGGGGCCACTAGGCAAATCCGTCGACCAAGCAAGCGAGTCCAGCGGGAATGTCGTCATCATCACGCGGATGCGAATCGGATCAGCGCACAGTTACTCTCGACTAATCATCAGCGGGAGTAGAATTAGAGTGATCTTTGGCTTAGAGAAGGTCAGTGTAAGTTTTGTCAACCGTACTTCATTTGATTAACATCAAATGAAGCACAAAGTAATCATACAAACTAGCAAGGTAACCTTCTCCAGATCGGAGTTTTTTCATGACTTATACAAATCCGAGCGTCACACCCCAAGATGTTACCTTGTCACTTTAGTGTATACGTTCATGCTCTTTCTCTCACAGACTTGGCGCTTGGGACGAGAAGAGAAGAGAAGAGGGAAAGACTATTTTCATTCATTTAGTCTGCTATCAATACAATGCGGCAAGCTGATTGGCGAGCTAACTCTTGTGGCTCGCTTGCCCATCCACTAAACCAACACCCGCTTGCGGTGCGCCGTATATATGCAAATGAGCCGCCATTCAAGTTACCCGTTTAGTTGACCTCAGGCCAAAACTGGTATACTGGATTCTCATTGGAGAGGAATGAAACTGAGGCTATGAGCTGGAGCTCTGGCTGTGCCTTTTGGGCGCCCCAAAAGCGAAACTTGACGCCCCATCGAGTCCAAGAGTCGAAATTTAGTTTTGCCTCAACTTACTAGCTCACTCGGTGACTCGCCCGCCGAGAGTCTCTCTGGTTCCCTCCCTCACTTTCAATGGAACTCAACTCTCCAGGCGACCGAAATAACACAATGTGCCTCCAGCTAGCTAACCAACCAGCCAAATAGTTCCACTATTTGAACTGAACCGCCCGTGATCCCGTCGAAATTTAGCCCGCTCGTTGCGGCATGCAAACTTCCAATCGCTTGCTAGATGCGCCTCAATGGTTTGGCCTCATTGATCCGCTCAATTTACACACAAACCCCGCCTCTGTCTTTGCCATTGTGTGGAGCCAATCTCGATCGCCAAGCTCCATTGGCTGGCTCACTTGATGGCTCTATGCTAAACCAACTGACCACTACCGACGCCGCCAGGTGATTGGCAAGACCACCACGAGACCATTGCGCAATGGCCCACTGGCCGTTTCTAAATGGCCGCCCAGCAAATGGGTTTGGTCCCTATCTCTCTCATTCTCTGGGTGCCACTGCACTACATTGCGCGGCACTGCCAGCCACAACCACTGGCCTCCGTTGCTTTGGAGGCGGAACTTTAGCTAACCCAAGTGAACTCAGTTAACGGGATGATTGAATTCGACGATGACGATGACTCGGCAGCTAGAGAGTTATAAGTAGTAGTAGTAGTAGTAGTGGTAGTAGTAGTAGGAGCAGGAGCAGAAGTAGTAGCAGTAGTAGTGGCAGTGGCAGCAGCAGTAGCAGCATTAGCGTCGCAATCGTTTAATGCGCCGTTCATTTGCGGCCAGTCAAATTGGCAAGCTAGCCAACTATAGCTAGCTTGGCGCTGCGCGCTAGTTACTGGCGGCAGCTCCATTTGCTTGCTCCGCCTCCTTTGCCTCCACTCCCATGCTCGCAACTTTCACTAACACTGGCGTCGTCCAGTCAAGTTCAGTTCGCTTAAGTCCAGTCCAATCGGATCAATTATGGCCGCCGACAGGCAAACCGGGTGAGTTGTCGCTAGTGGTTGCCATTGCCGCTGGCTCGTGGTGACTCTTCGTTGGTCCGACGACAAGTTGCGGCGCCGGCGGAAGCACAGAGTTGTCTACGTAAGAGATAGAGAGAGAGGGAGAGAAACTTGGCGACTAATAATGAAAGTGACGTCACACAGCGTCAGCCAGCCAGCAACCACCGACCAGCTGACCGCACGTAGCAGCTTTCCGTTGTCTCTCGTTGGATTTGAACGTTGAAATGCGTTCTCTCTCCCGCTATTTCCGGTGCTAGTTGAGAGCTTGCCAAGCGGAAGTGGGCGGCAAGCTCTCAACTGGCGCGAATAAAGGCAGCGCGGTCAAGGGGACGACAGCGAGCGAAGTGGATTGTTGGAGTCAAGAGTCCGTCTCGATTCTCGATTCCCGACTCTCAACTAAACTTTACTCTACTCAACCCAACTCAGCTCAGCGAGTGGCGGCGCCACTCGTGGCCACCACTGTCATCTTGAGCCGCCAAGTGCAATGCGATGCTAAAGCTGCTGACCCCTCCGCTCACTCACTCATCCTTTCGACTCGGTCGAAATGGGAAAAGCTGCAAACTTTTTACCACTAAAAGAGGGCCGAGTTGTGTGAGGCTCAATCTATTTGATGGGCTACTAGCAGCCACTTGGCGCTCGGAGCTTGTTAGAGCTAAAAGTTGAAATACTAGAGCAGAGGCGCCACTCTGGTGCTGGCCACAGAAACTCATTCATTCGTTCGTTTCGCCAACCACTTTGCGCGCCAGCGCCACACACTCTCACTGTCTTTCATCCTGCAGGCCACAAACTAACTGTCCCAATGATAGTGGGTGAGTGCCGACAAGTTAACTGCAGGCTAAGCTCGCCGACCAACCGAGCGAATGGCCATCGGCGTAGCCGGCATAAATTGCGAAACACTGCGTCTATGCCAACCGACCAACCAACTGGCAAAACAGCCGGCCGGCTGCCGGCAATAACAATAATAGAAAGAATCAACCCAATCGGGAGTCGGACGTTCAGTTGGCTCGAGTGTTTCCACGCGGGTTATACTGGTGCTCCGCTTTATTCTGCTGCGCTACATGGAGAAATGGTTGGCAAGACCGTCGGCAAAATCAAGAGCAAGCGAGAGAGAGAGAGAGAGAAAGTTGCTCGTTGAATGGTTGTGCAATTGATGGCATTAAATTTGCTTGCACTTCCATGGCCTAAGTTTTAGTTGTTGCTCTAGTTCTCACAGTTGGCAACGGAATTTAACTTCAACTTTCGCTCGCTCGTTTGCGACTCATCGCACTGGTGGCCGGTCAGGACAAAAGCGGCTCGCTGAGCTGCCTTCGGTTTAACGCACTTGACGCTCCTACATTGCGATTTGACTCTCACGCATCCGATCGAAACTGAACTTAACCGAACAAAACGAATGGCGGGCGCATAGCGACGCCCAGCGGACGGCTCTCTCGGCAGAATTGAGATTTGCTAAGGTTGGAACGGGCAGCCAAATTGTGCATACACAGGCGAGCAGCCAACCGTTCGAAGTGGAGGTTGCGACTGGACTAGACTCAAGCTGCCCTTCCAACTTCCAACTTCCAACTTGCAGCTTCAGTTAGTTGTCCAAGTTTTGGCAATGAGCTTTCAATTATTGCGCCAGCCAAACTCTTTCAATTTGACCCCAAACTTTTGGTCAGCTTTTCTGGTCGTTTGATTCGGATTAAGTAGCGAGAGGAAGGGAGAGGGAGGGGAGCTGAGCAGAAGTGGTTCAGCTATCGACTATAGAACCTTGCTGGCGCGCAGCTCCACAAATCTTCGCGCAAATAATCTGCTTGGCTAAAGGGGAAACTTGCGCTGGTGATAATAACCAATTACTACACACATGGCCCATCACACAACGGTCGTCGCCTTCTTCCTCGGTTATCTCTCGACACCTGAACTCGGCACCTACCAGCCGCCTGAGCACCGGGCGGCGGTCGTCCGCAGGAAGTGGCCAGGTGAAGATTGGCCATAATTAAGCTTCAACTCCCGCCTTTGCCACCGAAACTGCCGTTTCTCACTGGTGGTTTGCTCAAAAGTCAACTATGTGAGCAGGTGGTCGCGCCTATAGTTCCGCTTCTCGGCCGACTGGTGAGTTGAAGTCAAGTCAAGTCAAGTTTGTCAGACAGCGAGCGACTTTTAACAAACGCTCAAAATTAGTCGCAGGGGCACAACGAAGTCTGTTTCGGCGACGATGACGACTAGTCAGGTGTGTGGAAAAGTTTGCCTGCCTTTGAGCTTCAAACTTGTCTGTGAGAAAACTTGAACACCGGCTCCAATTGGCTGCGAGGAGAATTTAGAATGTAAATTAATTCTGCCTTCCAGTTTGTGACTCAGTCAGTCGGTCGGGCAGGCAGCGAGCCAGTCAACCAGTCTGTCTGCTGGAGTTAGAATCAACGAAAAGGTTGCCGGCGTCTCAGTCGCGGCCACTGTTGCTCACTTCAAGTTGAAGTTCGATGCTCCTGTTTTGTCGACCACCAAGCAACAAACCGAACTCGCTACGCTTGGCTCACCTTTACTCTGGCATGTGCCGGCGCGTATGTGTGTTTGTTTGTGGCGCACAACTCCACCACTAGGCTCCAGTTTTCCCGCGAAATTTCGCCCCTCGAGCCTCGGGATTCGGAGGGGTGCGTCGGCGGTTTAGCCAGTTGGCTCGTCAGCAGCCAGCAAACGGCAACTTGTTTGCCCCTCAGCGCAACCACCGACTTCCGTTTAAATTCAAGAGGCGAGTTCGGTGAACTTTTAGCAAAAGCTAGTGTTGGAGTCGAGGAGTTTACATCCATCCAGAGCGGAGGTAGTAAGAGCGAGCAACCAAGCAACCAGAAGGCGGACGAAAGCTCGCTAGCCTCGAGCGCAAACTCTGGACAGAAAGTCGTTTGCGCTTGCAGACAAGACAAATTTGCGCCCACCAATCAAGTTGCCTTCCCCTTCCCCCCGAACGGCTAACTTAGTCGGCGCCAGTGCCGCAAGTCGATTTCTCGCAAGAATCGAATGGCTGGCTATTGGTGCAACTGCAAGTGGCACTCGTGTGTCCAACTCAAGCGCAAGTTTTAGTTTAAGCAAGAAAAGTTGCGATTTGATACGCGAGCATGGGGCGCGCGAGAAAGCTAGAGTTGTGATTTTTACCCCAATTCCATCTCTCACTCTCGCTGCATGCTTGGCGGGGGAGGTGGTTGCGAGGATTCGTCGCCGCGAGTCGCGAGCTACAATCGAGCGGCCACATCATCAATCCAAGAGTCGGGAGTTTTGGTCGGTGGTTGCGAATCGACTTGCTTCTCGCTGGATCGTCGGCAAAACTGGCACTCGACTCACTGGTCACCGAGCAAAGTGGCGAGATAAAAGCGTAGAGCATCCGAAGGGGAAAATAAGAGAGCGGGAGAGAGAGAGGAGAAGAGAAGAGAGTGAAATGAATCAGAGAGGCGGCCAGTCGTGCGGATTGACGACGTTGAGCGAGCAAGCGAGCGAGCGAGCTAGCCAGCCGCCCGATGAGCTCGACAACGAGCAACGAACGGAGTGCAACGGAAACCCAGGACATAACAATAGCTCGTCGAGGATGCGGGAACCTCGACTTTTCATGCTTCATTTGGCAAGCGAGCGGCCGGCTCGGGTTATAACTCTAGCCTGAGGCAGTGAGAATTGCGACGCCAACATCGAGACCAGACGCCGCTTCCGGTTGGTCTTGCCGACTCTCTGGCTCTTCGCCGCCCTGCCTCGGAGTCAGTGGCGTTGCTAGTGCATTATACACAAACCAAACTGTTTTGAGGTTTGCACCAGCAACCGGGTGCCATCAACTTGCTCCAGGATTCGCCGTTAGGATTCATTAAGTCGATGGCCAAGGTTTAGACGAAACGAACGAGTTGAGCTGAGTCTTTGGGCAACTTCAAATGCGGTTTCAATGCAGAGAGCCGAGCCAACGCCAGGTGACTATCATTTAGCTTGCCACAAGGGACAAGGCTTCCAACTCGCTCCTTTAAGCCAGCAACATCGTTATTGCAGCCACCAGCTAGCCGGTGGAAGAATCTCGCGACAGAACGAGCGAGGCAACCGTGGTAGCAGCGAGAGCAAGAGCCAAGTTACGTACCAACAGAAGGAGAAAGTCGGAGAAAAATAGCACAATGGACGTGAGTGAGCGGCCTCTTATCGCATCCACTCAATCGGCTTGCCCACTGGCTGCCTGTTACACAAACCACTGCCACTACTAAAAGCGCCTCCGATTCAAGTGTGTAAATTCAAACTCATTCATCTTATAAGCTGGAGGCGCGAAGTGCACGGCGCCAGTTAGCGAGAGTCGGCGGCGCCACTCTCGTCGTTGGAGAAGAAAAGAGAGAGAGAGAGGGAGACATTAAGCGAGTTGGCAAGCTAGCGACTGACCAGTGGCCAGTGACACACTAACTGTAGAGTCGCTGAGTTGGGGAGAGAGAGAGAGAGCAAGCAAAAGTCTTGGCGTTAAAAAGAGGCCGTCGATTTCCTATGAGGCGGCCACTTAATTTTGCTCACGAACTCGTAGTGGCGACACTCGTTGTGAGCTGAAAGAATCTCCTCGTTGTCCTCTTTTTTCTCCCTTCCATCGAAGGGTTCGTGTTTTAGATTATGGAGCGCAACGACGATTGCGACGATGAGGCCAAAGATGAAGGAGCGCGACGAGAACTCTAAGGAGAAACTACTAGTCCACTGCTATTTTCTGTCTGTCTGCCTGTCTCTCTCTATCAAATCTCTTTAAACAAGTCGCTGGAAGCGTTAATTTGAAAAGGCAGTAGAAACTCGAGCCTAACAAAACATTTATTGCCCCAATCCTATCACACAGCATAAGCAACCAGAGAGCAGCCAGAAGTCGGAGGGGGCGATGCAACCGCAGGCCGCCGACACCGAGTTAGAGCTGGAGCCTGTTGGAGGGCAGACGGAGCGACAACCGGAAGTGGGGCCAGTTTCGATGGCGAGCGCCGATAAGTCGAGGCTCAATTGTGATGACAAGACGAAATTGGCGCGGGATGTTTGCCATTTGACCGCGCGGACGAGGAACAATCAGTGCGCCTTACACGGTAGCAGCGAGGCGATACAACAATGCAACCAGAGCCAGGGCAACACTGGACAACAGCAGTCTGGCGGTCCAATTAGTGAGCAAAAGTTGGAAGCGACAACGACAACCACGAGCAGACGACGTGAGCCGGGCGCCTGGAGGGAGCGACGTGCCACCGCGAAGCGGGGCGTGGCCATTTGGCCGCTCGGCAAGCAAACGCTGAACAACGAATCGAGTTTCGGCGACGCTGAGGACATTATGAGTCCCCATCTAACTGGCCGCTCGATAAGGTTACCGTTGGCCGTGCCAACGAGCGGGGCCCCAACTGAGGAAACTGCGAGTCATCTGCCAAGTCAGCAGCAAGCGCAGCGAACAGGTGGTGGCGGCCGACCAGCGCCGGAAGTGTACACCGGCGACATCATTGCCGGCGAACAGCTGATGGCCGCACTGGAGCTCGCCCTGGAGGCGGCCCGAGTTTCCTGCAACTACAACCACAAGCGTCCCTTTGGCCATCCGTTCGAGAAGCCAACTGCCCTTTGGATCCTCAACGCAACTGGACCGGAGCAAATCAATTTCGGCTCGGCACGTGCGCAAATCAAAGGTGAGTGTTACTATTCCCACCCCAACCCTATTTCCCTTAACCTTACCACTTTTTTTGTTACCTCTTTTGGTGTTGTTCGATTTCACAGCAATTCTATTTGGTCGGCCAAAAAGGGGAAAGGAAGTGGAAGAGAGGACAGCTACGCCGCACACCTAAGCCCGGAACTCGGGTTTGCCAATGAAGAGGCTGGTGGCTAATGGTGCGCCGAGCAAATGAATTGATAAATAGATAGATAGATAGGTAATCAAGACTCTCGATCTGATCCAGTCTCGTCTCTTCGTTTGGTCGGTGGAAGTTAATCGTCTTGGTTCAACGGCAAACAAGGCGTTGGGTTACAATTACAATTGCGTTGCTCTCCGTCGTGAGCCCACCAATAGATCGAGTGGTCCTTCCATTCATTCATTGAATCTTCCACCATTCAACTCTGCCTCCTGCCTCAACCACTAGCCAAGACTGATAATCGCATGACGCAAGCAAACCAATGGAAGTGGAAATGAAACGCCAACGCCAATGACCATGACGATAACCTGGCCTCCTGGTTGAATCTCGGAAGCTGATTACCACTAAGCTAACGCTCGACTCGAATTATATCTCGCTCCAAACTCTCGCTTCCATCCTTTGTTGTTTGCTGCCCCCAAAGACTGGCTTGTGGCAAATCCCCTATTCTTGATCAATGGGCGCGAAATTGCATTAAACTCAGGTGACACAAACACCGCGCTGAAGTTTCGCAGCGGCAGTATCCCTGATCTAAACAATATTAGATTGAGAGGCAGCGAAGCCAGCGCGAAAGAGCGTCACCCGCACACCCGCCAGGTTAATCTCATCTGCTTGCACTTACCTGACGCGCCCACTGCTTCAATCCCGCAACCACCTGCCCTCCGCCTGGATCGAGCTAGCTCCACATAAGCCAGCTGCAAGTTGCGCAATCTCTTGCTCGACCTCGTCGGCATGTGCGTTGAACATATTAATTAGATACACATTATCGACAATGCGTCTATTGTGCAGGACTAGTTGTTGCAGGAGGGTGATAATTCCACTTGGGCTCGCTCGCTATCTTGATCCTGCTCGTTGGCGGCGGAAATAGGTGCCATCCTCGAGGAGTCGGTAACTAAATTTGTTACCAAATTTTAGCCGCCGGCTGCATGCAATGTGGTGATCCAGTTAATCTCGCTGGTCAAGCAACTTGGCGCTTGCTGGGACCATTTCATGCCTTTAGGCTTCAGGCGGCGGGTCGTTGAGCAAGCCAGCCACTGCATCCACTCCAGAGCCCTCGAGAGATGAGCACCTATTTCCTCCTCTCACTTTCTCTCCTTGATCGGCTCAGCAAGCAATCCTGTTGAAATGGTCGATGGAGGGAGGGGGAGGAGAAAAGGAATAGAAATGGAGACAGTTAGTGGTAGCAGCATCGCAAACCGGAAGTAGCTTGCGAGTGGCCGGCTGGCTCAACGTAACGGACATCTCAATCCGTAGTTGGAGTTGGCGCTTTTGTTGGCGCCACTTGACGCTCTTCTCATCTTGTCACCTTGAGCAGCTTCGAGTATTACACCAACGATCGTCGATCCAACCAGACGGTTGGTTTGGCGGCGGCGGCGGTGGCCGCGATAGCGGCTCGTTGGTGTGTCATTCGAGAAGCTCGACTGTCTGGCGATGAGAACAAAGGAAGAGTCGAGTTGCTGCTCCACCTGAGCCACAAGGTTTAGTCCATAGACTCGACTGACCAACCGACCGATGGGCTTACTGTTTGCACAGTTTCCTCCTCCAAGTTGATCTCTTGCGGTGGCAAAATTATCACAGCGAGCGGCCAGCCCGCCAGTCAGATGGCCAGTGAGTCGGTCGGTCGGTCGGTCGGTCTTTCGGTGAGAGGCGAGAGGCAAGAGCGAAAGTGGCGCCGTCGGCTTATCCATCACCCAAAGCCTCGAGCGTCGCATCGCGACCAACTTGGAGTGGCGCTCACAAGACACAAGCTAGCGGTAGCTTCTTCAAATCTACCGTTCACTTATGTGCTATTAGTCTCTCCGGCTGGCAATCAAATTTCATCAAGCCAGTCTGCCAGCCAACAGACCAAACAGCCAGCCAGTCATTCGGCCCGTCTCTGCGACGGATGATCCGCTCGGGTCCTATAAGAGAAAGAGGAAGCCAAGGTTAGAATGTGTTACCTGCGCCTCAAACAATAATAATCTGGTTGGTCATTTGAACGGTCGGTCATTTGACCGTTCGAAATGGAACTCGATTTTCCATGAATCGAATGACTCAATCAGTTTTCTTAGCGACAACAAATTGGAAGCACAATTTGCTCAACTTTCTACCTTTTGTGAAATGGTGGAAAGTTTCCAGTTTATGGACTCTTATGGCTGCGCCGCCAAGACCAGCGAGGGGAAGTTTTCATTGCAAACTTCCATCACGAAGGCAAACAACAACAGCAACAACATCACCAACTGCAACAACTACCATTATACTTCATAATTCCAACTTCTCAATGCCAGAAAAGAGCAGGCGAGGCAGAGGGAACCCTTGATGGAAATCATTAGCCATTCTTAGCTCTCTCTCAATGGGCGCCACTTCCGCTTTGGCTCACCAACACTTTGGCGCCACAACTACGCCCGTCGATTGTAATGTAATTTCCTCCCATCTTGTGTTTGTGTGTCCGGCACTTGTGAGTGTTATGATTGTTGTAACTCGCTCCCCCTTATCCATGTTTATGGCTAAGGTGGCCAAAAGTGGAAGGCGTTGAAACGGCGGCACGCGCCTAGCTAAAGCAACATCACATTACCATTGTGTTACAGTTTCGATTTACCTGGCCGCAACCATTAGCTCACTTCCGGTCTGTGCGGCGCAACTATGTGCGCTGGCCCACTGGACTGCCGCGCTGCCCCTCTAGCCGTGTGATGCCAAGCGCCGTTTCTCGCCTACACAGAACTCGCTAATGCTCATGCCCTACTCGGCGCTCTCGTTTGACTCGCACAGCTGGCGTACCACGAGCTAATCGCCACCAACTCCGAAGAGGAAACATCATCAGAAAACGAGTCGTCAGCTCGGCGTGTCAGTTGTTGCCATCGGCTGCAACTGTGCTACCGGCACGATGGTTAAAACGAGTCGGGGAGAGAGAGAGAGAGAGAGAGAGTTAAAAAGAAAGTCACCTTGAGTTTGGTGAGATTGCGCTCGCAATCAAGCTGCCGGCGCCCTGAGTCAACTTGTCGCTGGCCCAGCAACCGGAGCTAGCTAACCAAAACTACAGCTAGCTGATTGGCTGGCGTGCAGCCAGCCAGGCGAATAGAAGCGGCAACGCTTTTGGCTCCACAGAGCCACTGTGCTGATTAAAAAATCTGCCATTAGCCTCATCTCCTGGTTGTCCTTTTCTAGCGCTACCTCTGCGTATCGGCGCTGCTGCCTCTTCTGTTGGTGGCGTCAAATGCCGCCATCCGCTCACTTGGCTGGCCACTTTCCAGCCAATTGAATCCACTGGCGAGCGCACGCCAATATTGCCACTACCACCATCATCGATGCGTATAACTTGTCTCCACTCACCCAAAGGTTTGAGCCTATGCATGCAACCTGTTTCCTGTAAAAATCGGGCCAAACTACAAAGAGTGTGATTCAGTTTCACTTCCGCTTTCGCTTCGTTCAGTTCTTTAGTTAGTCGGCCAACTTGATACTTTCGCTCGAATCTTGTGGGCTCGCTACGCTTTAGTGCTTTTCGTTCGGTAAAACAAAATCCAAATTATAGCGCACATTAAGTATATGCACCAAGAGCTACACGAGCAAGCGGCCAGCCGGTGGAGTTTGCTGCGATAAAGTCTGTTGCGATGAGCCAGATAGCAAAGATGACGAGCTGACCGGAAGTTGGAACTCAATCATGTGATCAGAGGCGACGTTGGCTAGCGTCGAAAACGACCCTAAATGACGCCATTGTAGCGAGCCGATTGTTGCGTCTCGAGTGGCTTTGGTTGCCTCAGTTCCTTTGGCAAAGACGAGAGTTTCCCCGAGAGCCGCCACCTGAGGTTAAGCTCAAACTTAATGCCGACGACAACCACGATTGCCACTACGATGATGCCAGACAACCATTAGCCAAGTCGGTGGTTGAGGTGAATGAGGGAGGACTAAATTGGCCATTGGCATTTCGAAAACGACGAAACTTCGGCTACAAGAGAGTGAGCCAATCAGGACAAGAGATTCGAGAGACTTTTTGCGTGGTCGCTATGGTGGTCGCTCTCGGTCGCTTTAGTGCCTTGTCTTCGCTGGCACTAAACTCGCTCACTTCCGCCAATCGCAGCACGTCAAAGGAGAAAAAGTGTGCCCTGTGAGAGTGTTTGCCAGAAGAGGAGAAGGAAACACACTAGCACTAACACCAAGACTAAGACTAGCACGCACCGAGCTCTTATCGTCGTCGTCGCTGTCGCCGTTGTGAACTCGTTGGCTATGGGAGTAGTAGTAGCAACGGCGGCGGCAATAGAGTATGACTATTACCACGCAGGATCAGGTGAAACTCTGACACCACTGCCAACGATCCCATATGAGCGGCAGACTTTTGCTGTCGGGATGCGAGCAGAGGATAGAGTTGGGTTTTGTGTTTTGTTAGCGGCGGCAGTATCCGCTGGAGCCAACTTGGAGTGCCGCGCGACATGAGATCGAGTTAACGGGGCCCCCAGGCGACTGTTTGGCAGCGGCAGCTTCGAGAGCCGACTTCTATCACGAACGTCGCTAGGCGACGATGACTGCTAGTTTAGCGAGCTCTTGTGTGGGGAGGAAAGAGAGAAGAAAGAGACGAAAAAAGAAGAGTGACACTCAATACCCTAACTCGAAGGCATCAGCAGCAGCAACAACAATAACAACGACAGCGACTCGCTCCTCAAGAAGCCGGAGCTCCGCGTTGCAGCTCATTAGTTTACTCTCTGTCTCTCCCACTCGCTCGCCGGCAAGCTAGCCAGTAAGCTAACGAAAAGTGAGTTTAACAGAATCCCACTTCTGACTGGCAACTTCCAGTGGCGGCAACAACAACTACAACTACCATGCATACAACCACGACGATAGGAGACATGTAAGCGAGACGACAAGTCGACGAGAAGCGCGAGCAGCGAAGTAATTGACTACGCCACTGTTACAAGTATTTTAATTTTACTCTAAATTTATACATTACGACAAGATGGAATTCATCTTGACTTCGGGCATGAAGGTCGCCACTCTTTAGGCTCCAAATGGCGTCGTGCTCTTGGTCTATTTCTTGCTCGTTGTTCGCTCGTTGTTATGCTATGTAACTTGTAAGCAGAAATTAGAACGCTGCCAGCAAAGAGCTTGCCAAACTCTCGACGACATTCTCGCTCGCCCACTTTTAGCCCCAATTGACCAGGAATTGAATCCACTCTGTTGCCTAGTTGGCCTGTGTTTTTCTTTTTTCCTTCTCCCTTCCGGCAACTCGAGCCCCTCGCCGTCATCAAATAGTTGGCTCCCTCTCTCGGTGGCAGTGGCGCCGCCAGCACTGAAGTACGGTCCCCGTAGCCTGGGGTCAGTCGAAAGTCGGGGGATGCTTCCTTGCCACTTCCATCGTGTTGTGTACGCCACTGCGACCCAGACAGTCTGACAGTCAGTCTATTGGTTGCTCGCTCGCTCTCGCGAGACTAATAGTTTCAAATCTAAAGCTACAGAGTGCCGCCAGGAAAAGCGCATTCCGATTGCTCAGCTCTGAGTTGCGGGCAACTCGTGCGCATCGCGCCAACCAGCCAGCCCATCAACCAACTAACTCGTGCCGCCCATTTCGAATCATTGTCACTGTTTTGCTCGAGAATCATTAGCCAAGCTCCTTCAACTCTAGCGATTGTTTTAGAACCACCGTTTGGTGATCACGACGACGACGATGACACAAAACAAACAAAAACTCGGTAGGCGTGTTTGCATTTCTCGCGAATTCCGGGCCTCAAGTTCGTTTGTGGTGCTCTTTGTTGAGTTTGTAAATGTTCCGTTTGGTTTGCAAGCGAGAAACTTTGTCTTTCTCTCTTTCTCTCTTTTTGGTGTTATATAATCACCTAGTTGGCTTCTTTTTGGCGAGCTACACAATACAAAGTAAAAAGGTTCACAATTCAGACGATTTTAATGATTCCACAATGACGAGTTATAAGAGCAACATGATTATGTCACCAGAGGGAGAGAATTCGCGCCAATTCCAGTTGATCTGTTGTCGTCTCCGTTTGGGTGGTTGGCGTTAGATAGATTTGCGCTCGTCATTTTGTCGTGATTCAATTGATTCTCGCAAGTGAGGCCACTGACTCATTCATGAGCTATGAGGTAACCCAACCAACTTGGAAAACCTACATTCAGATGCCACAATGGGACGAGTGCAAAGTTTGCGACGAGCCGCGCATTACTACCTGCAAGCCGGTGGCCAACAGTTGAGTGTCTCATTAGCGGATCGCGCGCTTGACTTGCCAGGCGCCAGTCGATAACCTGACAACAAAATCTCAATTGATTCATCCTTGTGTGAATACAACGACGAGCTGAGTCAGGTTGCCGAGTTTGAATTGCATAACAGTCGTCGAGCAGTCAACCTCTTCCAAGTGCAAGTCACGAGAAGTCAACAAACTGAGTTTGCGCTCATAGCTCACCTGGCCGCGAGTTCGCGAGCACAAACGCAAACACTTGTTCTTGTTGTTGTTGTCAGCGATACTTCGACTGCCAGTGCTCTTTGCACACTCGACGTCTTGGCAACTCTAGGTAAAACCACTGTGACTCGCTCAAGTTGCACAGGTTGCCAATCTTGATGCTAGAATTCAAATCCTTTTTTATTTTGAAGTTGGAAGCATGAGTGAGCTGAGGTGAGATTCACGGCTTGCAAGTCGGCAAACAGGCAAACAGCGAGATAAGCAGGCGAGCAAACAAACAAACGAACAGAGAGAAAGTTGGCCTCCAATTTACCCGACTCTTTTATGAGGCTCTCGGCCACCCCGAGGCTGAGCCTTTTGATTATATAATCATTCGATAGCCATTTAGTCTAGAGGCAACATTCTTCCAATCAACCAATCAAACAACTTGAATTGAATAAGAGGGGAAAAGATTAACTTAGTCAAACCAACTAACTAACAACGCAAAACTACAATCCAACCTCCAACGCCAAAAACAAAAACAAATACCCAATATGTACGAATCCGAACTAATGCTAGCCAAAATCTTAGCCGCCAAGGGACCAAGGAGGCGGAGTTATGACGATCAAGAGGGTGATAATGATATTAACATTATATTGCAACCAAGTGATCTTCAAGATATTGAGAAAAGAACAAGCAAAAACTCCATCAACAACTACTATTACTATTACTCCTCGTCGAGGACCAAGAGTTATTACAACCAGAAGCTTTTGAGCACAAAGGAGTTTTTAAACTTGCGCAATGGCAATGGTAAATTGAATGGAAAAATGAACAACAGAAAGACGAATACCTTTACAAATACCAACAGCAAAAACAATAACAACAGTAATCACCACAATAATCACAACCATGATCATCGAAATGAACACCAGCAACATCTTTCATCAACCTCCACCTTAAACCAAACAACGATTGGCGACAACCAACAATCTAACCATCAAACCTCATCATTAGCACCCTCCTCATTAACCTCAGCATCATCAGCTACAACATCAGCTTCAGCTTCAAAATCAACCAGAAACAACCAACTGACTGATCTCAAGTTGGCCAGGAGTTTATTGGATCATGATTATAATAGAACCGTCCGTTTATTTATTAAAAAATCGGCTTTAAATTGGAACTTCAACTCATTCACATTCGACGCGCTTTGTTGTGGAAGATCTCTAACTGAATTATTATTGCATTTATTCGACTACTATGATCTATATAATATTTTTAAATTGGAAATTGTTAATGTATTGAAATGTTTTCGTCTATTAGAATTTGGATATCATAGTTCAAATCCCTATCACAATTCAGTGCATGCAGCTGATGTTACACAGGCAATGCATTGTTTTATCCAGGAGAACAAGATTAGGAGACACATGACACATTTAGAAATTTTATGCTCAATCATGGCAGCCGTCTGTCATGATTTGGATCACCCGGGAGTTAATCAATCCTTTTTGGTCGCAACCAAAAATCCGCTTGCCAGTTTATACAATAATAATTCCGTTTTAGAGAACCATCATTGGCGCTTTGCCATTTGTATCTTCAAGGAATCGCAGGTGTTTGATCATTTTGAAACGGAAGACTTTGATGAGATGAAGAATCAGTTGAAACAATTGATATTGGCCACAGATATTGCAAGGCAAAATGAGTACCTGAAAAGGTTTAGGGATTTGACGTCTAGCGCTGAATTTAGTATGCAGAATACAGATGACAGAGCGCTAGTGTTGCAAATGGCACTCAAATGCGCCGACCTAGGCAATCCCTGTCGCCCCTGGCTAATTAGTCGCGTTTGGAGTAATCTAATTTGCGACGAATTCTACAAGATGGGTCGCATAGAGAAGCGCCTAGGCTTGCCACTCACTCCCATTTGTCAGCGCGAGAAAACAAGCATTGCAGGTATCCAGACCGACTTCTTCCGGTTCATAGTGTTGCCTTTGCTGGAATTGTGGCACAAGTTTCTATGCTCGCCACTTAGCGACCTGTTGGTCTCTAACTTTGACCACAACTACAAACGCTGGCAGCGAGCACAGGCCATAGTGGTTAGGATGCGACGCCGGAAGTCGGTTGCCTGCCTGGAACCACCTCCTCCCCTATTGCCAATTTTTAAGCCATTCCCTAGACCAAAAGGCTCCACTACAACCTCAGCGACCACAACAACAAAAATGCCGCCAATATCAGCTTCGGCCATGTAACAATCAATCAGACGCCAACCATCTGAGCCAAAAAAGCGAAACAAAAGAATGAATACTTGAAAAGACTTTAGAGATTGAAGTTTTGAGTTCCATGAAGTCAGCCAATAAACGAGAAGACAAATCAACCGCAACGAAAATTAAAACAACCAGCTTGCTATCATCATTGTAAGAGAGACATATATTTATTTATATGTAAAGAGAAGGATAGAGATATATATATATAATAATAAGCTCAAGTGTGCCCCTCAACTAGCCGCACGAACTACAATCGATAGAGATAGATTATAAAAGAACGAAAAAGATTAAACGGGAAGTGAAGGAGGAGAAGCTCAATCAACTGAAATCATAAGTCTAGAGCAAATTTTTAATATGACTTTATTTCATCATCATCATCGAATCAACATCATCATTATTAGTGCTGTTACTTTTATCATAAAAGGAATTCATCCATATCTGTGTAAACTGGCAAACATCTTTTAAATAAATTGCAAGGTTGTATTTTTATTCTTATTTATTCTTTTTTCTCGTCTTTTTCTTAAATTTTGTTTCAAACTTATATGTATAGGTTGTCTAATTCATGTAACATTAACACTCGTGAACTTGTAAGATTAGAACAGATCTTGTGGTTTTAGTGAGAGTAGTTGGCTTTGAGGGGTTGTATCGCTCACTTCACTGAAATTGTGTGGAGAAAACTAATTTTCTCAAGATTGATGAACGAGTGCTTGGTGATAAACGGAGAGAGGTGGAATGTGTAATGGAGATCATTTTTTGGAGCATCTAGCGCTTTTGATCGATGCCATCGCGCCATGCGATTGTGTCTATGGTCGACAAGGTTGTCACTATTCAGCTTGAACCCTTAGCGAGATTAGTACAAATTCCAACTAAGATCGCGCCGAAAAATGTCCGGACGAGTTTCGACCCAAACGACGCCGCGCAATATTAGACATCTCGATGGCTTTCAATTTAAAGCCAGCATGCATATTCATGCTATCAAACACCTTGTTAAAACTCTCCTTGATGCTTTTTATCTCGCCCTGGTTCAGTTTGGTTGCTGGTAGCTTGATACGATCGGTGATCCATATATGGGCCAGAACATCGGATATGCAAAAGCGTCTCTTCGGATCCGGATGAAGCATTTTTTGAACGAGATCCTTCGCCTGGAATGATATATTACGCCAGTTACCAGAACTCATATCCACCACACCAGACCCAATGCGTTGCAAAATTTTCTTAGGCGATGTCTCGGTACCATTGGCAAATGGAGTGTGACCAGCTAGCATGGTGTAAAGCAAGACACCGAGACTCCAAACATCGCAAGCCTTGTCGTAGCCAGTTTCGAGAAGAACCTCAGGTGCAACCCAGCTTGCCGTGTAACATGGCGTCATAAGGAGTCCATTTTCAGCTCTGATTTGTTTGGCAAAGCCAAAATCACAAATTTTGATCGATTTTGATTCGTGACTATCGCCATACATTATATTCGACGGTTTTAGATCCCTGTGGACAACTCCATTGTCATGCAAATGTTTGACAGCTAATGCAATTACCTTCAATACAGCACTTGCTTCTCGTTCGGTGAAATACTTCTGACTAGAGATCATATCGAGTAGCTCGCCTCCGCGCAAGTATTCCATAATCAAATAAGTATGATTTGCATCCTCAATAACCTGATGCAATGTAACAATATTTGGATGGTTGCTAAATCTTAATAAAATCTCCACTTCCTCTGAACAATCACGCTTGTACTTATCAATGACCTTGCAAGCATACACTTTTCCGTCAGATTTCTTGATCACTTTCTTGCAAACCGAAAAGGCGCCTTTGGCTATGGTTTCCTTGAACTCATAATCCTTCAACAATAAGCTTGCAGTATAGTTGGATCTTCCTTTATTGGCTGCACCTTGTGCGTGATGACCAATGCCATGGTGATCTGATGGGCCGGCATGTGGGGGTAGTGTTGCCGAATTCATCGATTGTGATGTGTCCATTAGAGTTGTAAGAGAGGTTGAGTTTGCGATCAATTGGTTATTTGGTATCTGTGAGGCTGCATTGTTATTGTTTCTATCAATTGTAGTTCTTGCGTAACCAGTAGTGGTAACGCTCATCTGGCTAGACAATTGGGCAATGTCATCGCATTGTTTGGCTAGTGAGGGCGCCACAAAGCTAAAACCACGGAATAATTCCGCTGCATTTGCACTTGCAGGTACACCTGGCGACTCTTGAGCATAATTCTGATCGTCAATCACATAAGCTGAGTCGCGAGGTACAGCTGGAATGAAGGGTGGCGTTATCTTGCGCTCGTAGAGCTTTTCAAAATCGATTGAGCTGAAAAATTTATGATCCATAATGTCCTTTCCGCCTCTTGGTCCGGAGCCTAATCTATTCGCTGGATTCCTTTTGAACAAACATCTAAGTAGACTCTGTGCCTCTAGGCTCAAGTAGAGCGGCATGGATAATTTGATTTTAACAATTTGATGCATGGTCTCCTTTCTGTTCTCTCCATGGAATGGCAAGACGCCAGTTAACATTTCAAACATGACAACGCCCAAGCTCCAAAAGTCTGCCGACTTTGTGTGACCCTGTCGGGCAATAACTTCCGGGCTCATATACTCGACGGTGCCACAGAACGAGTAGGCCTTGTCGTCTAGCGCCTCCTTGCTTAGGCCAAAGTCTGTCAATTTAATATGACCCTCCTCGTCGAGTAATATGTTTTCCGGTTTTAAATCGCGATATATAATACCAAGCGAGTGGAGATGTGTTAGGGCTAAAAGGGATTCAGCCAGATAAAATTTGACATCCTCCTCGGTGAACATGATCTCGCTATTTAGGCGGGTGAATAGATCGCCGCCCCGTATGAAGTCCAAAACAAGGAACAATTTTCCTTCGGTTTGGAAGGCATAGTTGAGTCTAACAATAAACGGATGTTGCACTTCCACCAGAATATCGCGCTCTTTTTTACTACGTAATCTGTCCCTGAATCTTAGCTTTGCTTTGCGTAGAATTTTCATGGCATATAGTGAGCCGGCATCGGGACCAACAAGCTTCTTCACCAGAAAGACTTTGGCAAACGAACCGCAACCAAGTAGCTTGATTGGAACAAACTGGCTGCAATCCGGATGAGGATGGTTAGGTTTGGTCACATTGGACAGGTCGATTTCATCGAAGGTTACGTCGTCTGAATCAAGATTATCCTCATTATTTTGGGCTGCACTGTTGCTGTCGATCACAGGTTGTTCTTCGGGTGTCACGGAGGCACTAGTTGACTATTGAGTCGATAGATCATTGAACCGTTGCAAATAGTATTTACCGTCGTCATATTGTCATGAATATCAGTATTATGTAGCATGTTGATTGAACAGTAGCAGTACAAAGAACACGACAAAAAATCATATTTTCGAAAAATAAAAGTAGCAAATACAATAGTTTTTTGCCATTTAGTTGAACCGTGTGATTGGGTTGCGTCGACAACGATGACAAATGATCATAAGGGGCGAAAGGCAACGAGGTGAATTAGTTGGTCTGGGTTGAGAAATGATAGAACATATGGTATGTGGTAGTGAGGTCTCGATGAGGAGTAGTTGTAGAGACACACAACTGATATCAAGTGGCACGTCTGGAGTATGTTTGTTCACGTGCTCTTGTCCCTCTTCGGCATTGATGCCGACGTCATCAAAATGTCTAGTCGTGGTGGTTGTTGTCAGTCGCAGCAGGCTAGTTTCCATTTTCAACTTACCTGTTCACCTTGATGGTCGGGCCGGATGTTCTCTTGATCCTGGAACACGGACCATGGGGCCAAATTTGCGAGTGGCATCTTTGTTGACTCGCCCCTTTGTTGGTTGGTTGTCTGTGTCGACTTAACTTGCTACAAAGAATTTGTTGTTTGTATTTGGTATATATACCTGTGATCTTTCTGTTGCCACGTTATCTAGATACCAAGCGCTGCTTTTATGTTTGGTCTAAATGAAATCACTAGATCTTCTTGGAAATTTTGGTAGACTTGTTTGCTGGCCAGTGTAGTGGTTTTGTAATGTCTCCACAATAAAGCGAACAGGTAAGTATGTGTCTCGATGCTGAATGCGGGTTAAGCTTGTTAGCTATATCGAGTGTGTTGTGTATGGGGTGCCAGGGGCGCTGCTACAGCTACTCTATGTTTGCTCTCAACGAAACGTTTGACACTGTCAACTTGTGACAGTGTTGGTATATGAAGAGTAAATAGAGCAAGCGCGCACTTGTGCTTCGTGGTGGTGGTTGTGGTAGTTATGGCGTGTTTCCAAAATGGGCCTCTTGTTGCAGAACGAAGGCAGGTGATCTTTCAAGTATTTCGGCAGTTTATTGCAGTTTGTTGTGTTCGATGATATGTTCGTTGGCTCGTTTCACCGCAACAATCGCGATGTTTGCTGTTCTCAATGTAATCGGTTTGTCGTCTTATTATCGAGTGGTTCAATGCGCTGCAATTCTGGCGTGTGTGAAACATTAATCATAATTTCCAAAGTAGATGGTTGAGTTATTTTTTCTCTTTGCTCTCGATTATCCAACGACCATAGACCCTTGCAGGAGTATTGTAAGTCTTAATGTGGTGTTCCTCTCCTGTTTGTCGGTGATTCTGTCTCTGACGTAACTAACTACCTGCCTATCGAATCTTACTTGTTGATTTTTTCGATCGTCAGTCTGTTGTTTCTACTATTCTGTTTCCTTGTTGCCAAGTTTTCATCGATTAATGCTAATGATTGAGCCCCGATTTAGCACAAGCGCGCGACCTTCAATATGGTGGAACTCCAATTTTCGACACTCTCTTTTGTACATTCGCGGTTGCGCAATCTCGCAATTTCGTAGTCGTCAGGAGATAGCGGGATTCAATTGATAATTGAACCGGAGACAAGTGCGGGATGGGACTAAGTTCTCAATGGATCCAATGATGTAACTCACGCAATCGATGGCTTCCCATTCACTTTCTCCCTCTCCCTCCCTCTCTCTGTCCCTCTTTTGATAACTCCAAGTGAATGCTCTGCTTCGATTATGTAGCAGATTGCAGTCAACGACTTGTATTTGCTGCTCTTCTAATGTTAATCTTGCTCGTGACACCACCCTTTCGATAGATGGTTCGTTGTGGTCGGCTAGTTGCGGTAATAAGCTTGGCGCTCAATGGATTAATATTGCGCCAGCCAAATGGACACCAGCTAGCGACGAGCGAGAGAGAGACGTTTGTGGTTGAGTTTCCGATACTAATAGCTCTAACAACAACAAGGGCAAGAAGATAATTGCTCGGTTCTACTAGCCAACCAAATAAACCTTCGACAACAGGCGCCAACTAAACCAGTGGCTTCTCTGAAGCCTTTGTGGCTGAGCAAAATTGTTTGTTCGCCGCTGAATCCGCTAATGCGCAACCGTTACTCCCGTAAAGCGCGCAAAGTGAATGTAGTTGCCACTAATGTGCTGCCTTCTATTGCTACTCCAACTAACGGCCAGTTCGCTATCGTCTCTATGTGCGCGAGCTGCTCACTTGACTTTCTGGTGGCTGGGATTGTGTGACGCAATAGGAACAAACGCGCGCTGCAAACAAATTGGCTTCCGTTTCTCGCTTCCCGGTCCTCGGTGTTGGTTGCTTGTTGCAATTGCAAACAAGTCTTCTTTCAATGTCTAGCTAGATGGGTCCCCTCCTATTGGGTCCCGCGAACTAACGAGTTCGTTGCAGATTATTAGTAGTGGTAGTAGTCGTAGTGGACCACGTGGGTGGTTATCGTTTGCTCTAACCAGCTGATCGGTTTTGCTGCCAAAATGCGTCGACGAGGATGAGGAGCATCAACAACAACAACCACGACAACAAAATTAAGTTGGTTTCGCTCTCTTGGGCTTCGATAGATGAAATGGAGGTGCCACGGTTGCAAATGCACTGGCTGGCTACCTTCTTCTGATGGGCTTGCGATGAAAACTTGCTGTCTTTTCTTACTCTTTCTTGCGTGTTGAGATTTTCCCCTCTAAATAGACGTCGACTTTGTTTACTGGGTCAAAGGGATAGAGTTCAATTGGAGAACATAATAAAGGATCAGGAGGGAGAGGGAGAAAACGTGTCACTTTCAGGCGTGCGACTGTCGAGTTTTCTTTCAAAACTTGAAACTTGCTAATTCAATTGAATCCTTTTCTTCTCTATTCCCCACCTCAATTTCCATCTCCATCTCCAACTCACTTCTCATTCAGCTCAGTCCAATTCTTTGCTCTCTTTTTCCTTTGGCCTCCGAGTTGGCACAAGTTGCGTATGACTATTGAACTTTACGTTTATCAGGCCACAAAGCGCACAAACTCGAAACTCGTCCACTTTCTGCACCTCACTTGGTCACACGAGCGAGGAAAGTTTGCTGCAGCATACGGTGACGCTCGCGGTTGCTCCGTGACGCGAGAGCGTAGGCGCGCTATTGTCGCGTTTCTCGGCGGCCGCTCGACTTCTGGGGGCCAACTGGACTGGTGAGCGCGGCGGCGACGGCGACGGCGACGACGCTGTGGTTGTTGTTGTTATTGTCGCTGCGGCCGGTAATGCCAAGTCCGTCGCAGTAGCGGCACGCGGCGGCCAACCCACCGACCGACCGACCGACCAGCCAGCGAACACTCGCAACTTGCGACTGCGCTGACGACCGACGGACCGACCGACCGACCGGCCGACTGATGGACGAGGAGGCACCAACCGGCCGACGGCCTCAAATTCGCTGTTTCAATTTCGTGTTTCCTATTGCGACACGAAGCCCAGAGACTCGGCGTCGCCGGCAGGCGATTCTGATGCGGAGAGGAGAGTGAAAATTCCGCCCAACTCCAAGCTGACCCGAGCGAACAGACGAACGATCGAACGAACATCCAATCGATCGGCGGCACGGCGCGCGGGTTGTTGGCGATTTTGCACGAGTTGCTGTGTGTTTCAGTGCGGGACTGCAAAAACAATACTCGTCCGCTGGAATGTATCCCTCGTTTTCGGTACTTGCGGCGACGACGACGACGACGACGCGCGCAGCAACAATGGCGACCGGTCATCTGATTGGTGGACCGAGCGACATAAGTTGACGCCACTGCAGCAGCAGCAGCAGCAGCAGAGGCTGGCCGCCCAAACGCAAGTGGAATCGCCTCTCGCAGAATGAGTGACGAAAGACCAGCAACAGCGAGCGGCGAACAATCCAACGACTTCAACGTCGACTTTTGAAGCCAGAGCTCCATCTTTTCTCCCACGCCAAACAGTTTGGCCCAAACTTGTTTGGGCTCCCTCCGAATTGTCGCCTTGCGTTGGCCTCTCACTTCTACAGGCCAACGCAGGCTCGGAATCAGCAACTCGGCAGCAGCAAACATCCAGCTATATTGAACAGCAAACTTGAGCTCCAACATCAGCCTCTGCTGTAACTTGCACCCTGCAAGAGAGGGGCCGGCCACATGTAAGCTCACGGGGTATTTGAAAGGTCTTAGGAAAGTGTCCCAAATTTACGCTGCACCGCCACAAGCGATCCACGGAGACCAAAGTGCATTTTCAGAGCGCATTTGGGGATACAAGTTGGTCTCGCGGCTTCGCTCGCGACCTGGCTCGGACTGCGATCCGGCTGGGACTGCGACCTGGCTGGGACTGCGGCCCCCCTGGCAGGGCCGGCGGCCGTCGCACATCGGTCGGCGCGCTGCGCGCGAGAAGCGCACCTCCCCGCTGCAGCGCTGCGCGCTGCTAGCGGCAGCGGCGGCGTGCACGCCGCGCGGTTAGGGGGAGTGAAATTGCGACCGAGTCGGGGTTTGACACTGGCCAGAAACGCATTAATTGATGCAATTGCGCTTGAAAATCTAACAAATTGCAACAAACAATGGATTGGAAAAGAGAGAGATTTGTTATCATCATTCATCATCAATGCTCAAAAATTCTGGTGTCGTGAGTGAAAATGTCCCAAATTTTCAGACGGTTGACCTCAGACCTCTGTCTAGCGCTGCTCAAGAGGGAGAGGTGGTAATACAAGCCATATCAGCCGATGAAATAGTAGAACCAGACGAGTTACGCGAGAGGCAGCGGGCTGAGCCCGAAAAACATACAGTCAAAAGCTGAATAATCGTATACTCACTGCGGGCGGCATACGCTGGCATGGCAGCGGGTACCAGGCGAGCTATGTCAAAAGTAATCACCAATTATCGACGAGGGAAATCGTCGTCTTTCTTGGCAAGTTGTTGGTGGCCAACTGGTGCAGTCTCTAGCTTGAAGAACAACTCCAGTTGTGTACGAGCAAAAAGAGGCCACCGTGACAATTTTGCTGAGCTAGGTGAGCAGATGGAAGTGGATTGCACTCGAAGACAAACGAAGTCATCTGGCCATGACAAGCTGGAAAGTCGTTCGTTAATTCTAGGAAAAGTTACTGAGGTAGAGTAGACCACTAGCGCTAGCCACTGGCTGTAAAGAAGCAGGTATCATGAAAGATTGTTGCGAGTTGCGTGTCTAGCGGTTCAGTGACACTGGCACCGTCAAACTGCAGAGTTATTATGGCCACATTGAGATAGCCAATTCATCTAGCGGAAGGACAACACTAGGTGAAATGTTGAGACACGTGCCTGCTACTCTTTCGAGTGCTAGTTCCTCGACTTTTATCTTAGTTTTTTCCCGTCGAGCTCGCAGTGTTTTTTTGCAAGGGGGAGGCCTAGAGGGTAGTTGGCGAGATGAAGTGGAGAGATAGACGGGACTTGGTACCGAGTGTATGGTTAGTTGAGAGCTGGACTTTAGTCAACTCGGAATGGGCGCAAAAGTCTTGCAAAGGTCGACTGTATCAAACGCGGGGCAGTAGTGCAAGTTTCGACTTTGGCCACTTGTTTTCTAGTAAAACATGACGACGACCAGAGTTTTTGTATGGACAGTAGTCACAGTTGTCACGATATACATCAGGACGTTGGCTTCAAAGGTGACGCGATGCGCGCCTCTGATGGTCGGACTCGAGAGCAAAATGCCTGAACCTCCATTCGTCACCTCACGTGGAGGTTCAAGCATTTTGCTTGAGAGAGAGAGAGAGAGAATTGAGAAAAATGATAATTAACAGAATGAAAGTGCAACTTTTCCTCCGCTCTATCCGCAAGTCCAAATGGGCATTAAAGTTGCCCATTTCGACTTGCGGATAGAGCTTTGGAAGTTGTTTGGAGCCAAGCTAGACTGGCGTCAGTTCCGCGGTGTCGTGTGTTCAAGTCTAAATTTGTGTTTGTGTTTCCATTGGATGCTTGATGCTCGTGCTAATGCAACCGCAGCCGCTTTTACTGGAACACGGAAGGCAAGAGGAAGATGGAAAGAGAGAACAAGAGAAAATCATCATCAGTAGCAGCCTGCCAGAGAAACCACTACAGTCGTTCGGAGAGTTGGTTGTGGCTAAATAGAACGAGACACGGACACGAATGAAGGGAAGAAATTGGTTTCGTCTAGTTCGGGTGGTGATAGTGTGGTGCGGCGGCGGATGCTCATTAGTGGGTCGGAGTGTTGGTTTGCTGACTGAATATCATGAGATAGACAAACAGAGATGTTTAGGCTAGAAGCACGGCTTGTATTAGAGAGAGGGAGTGAGTTTCCTCTTACAACTAGGAACCACGGGGAGCTCGCTTTGTGGTCGCCGATTTAGTCTCGGTTTCAGCTGATGGTTGCTCGTACTGATGGTTTGCTGAACTAGAACCAAGAGAACAGCTGCTGTTGCTTGTCGAGCACCGGGTCGTTTTAGACTTAGAGCTCAAAGAATGTCTAGCCGACGGATGGAGCTAGCATTAGCTTGGTGGCTGTTGCCAGTAGAGTTTGTTGTAGTCTTCACAAAGTTTGATGCAGTCTCCTAAAACTGAGCCACTCTTTGCCCCTTGCGTCGAGCACCAGCCACAACTCGGTGGCGGCGACATTGTCAGTTGCGGCGCAAACTCTGCCACCACCACCGCCGGTGCTACTGTTACACCAAACAACCTGCCAACTAACTGACGAAACAATAGCCACCCACACGGACACTGAATACAATGTCGCCTAAGCGAATTACGCAATCGTTAAGGTGCGCCGCCTTTGGTGGTCCCCCCGATTGGCCCACTGGTCATGAGACAGTGGGCCAGTGGAAAGCTGCAAGTGGACTAATTTGACAATAGTTCCTATGGTCTCTAGCTATACTCGCGCCACAATGTTGCTGCCCTACTGCATCTACCACTACTGTTTTCGCCACTGCCATTGCTCTCAGCAGGGTGGTTGTGTCCGCGCACCGGATATAAACTGGCTTCTGGCTTGGTCGAGCGAATGGGTGTTCAAGTTGCGATATTTTGCCGGCTACTTGGTGAAATTGAAGCAAAGTTTGGCGAAGACCCAACTCTCAGCAGGTGGAATCCCGTCGGTTGCTTTAGGGAGTTCGATGTGAAAGTTAGAAGGGCAGACGTAGAATATGAAGCCAATGGGAGGGAATTCAAGTTTCAGTTGGACGAAGGTGGAAGGGGGAAACTCGATACTGAAGTTAGCATATGGCGAGACATTTGGAAGTCCGCGGCATTGTACGCGGTCCACCCTCAAGCAAACCCCTCGAGAAGCCCAAACTAGTAGACCAGAGAGAAAGAGCTAGAGGTCATTTTCCTTGATGATACCAACAATGATGATTATCCTGCCGAGAGTCCTACCTGAAGTGCAGCGACCGTTGGGTGAGAGCTGCGTCGCTAGGTGCGGCTTAAACTCACTCTATTGTAGGGGCGTTTGTGCGCGATATGTGTTTGCACGCACCCAGGTAAGTCGCGCAGGAAGATTAGTTTATTATCCTCTGCATAGCTGCAAGTTCTCAGCTGGTTTTATGCCAAATCTTGAATCTTGGACGCCGGATAAAGTAAGAGATTTTTGCTTGGTCTTTTGCACGCAGCAGATTGATCACGCAGGTTTAGTGGTGGCGGCCGCAAACTCGGGATTGATCCTTGCGTCGCCTTGGATTATTTTCCCTCCAATTGCTCGCCTTTTTTACACTTTCCTTCGTGAAAGCGCAAAAAGACGAGCGAGCGAGAGAGGGAGAGAGAGACTTATTATTTTCACGCGCCTATTGAATGCCACCCACCTCCACTCGCCGAACCAAAGCGAATCGGGTTGAAACGATTCGCTGGAATGAGGTGAGGTAATGTGATGCCTGCTTTGGGGGCGCTGAGATCGGCATCGATTATGCTGGCGACCAATTAGTTGTGCGTCAACCTGATTTTGTGACTGGCGCCTGAATAATGACCACAACTACTTCAGCTATAGAGACGCCGCCGACTACGACCACCACGAGCACGATGATCGCCACTGCAATCGAAGTGGTGATCATCGCAGGTAGACTAAACCTGCGCTCGCCATCCAATTGAGCGACGAAATGCCAGCCAATTGGCCAGCCGATTGCTTCAACTTGCTCGCTCGTTATCTCAAACCCGGAAAGATGGATTATGTAACGCGGCGCTGAGCGCGCCCGACGGCATCTTCCTTGGTGCCAGTGGCGGTTGGTGGGGGGAGAGAAAGGGCCTAAATCGGGAACCGAATGATCCGGGGCGCCAACGATAAGTTTCGCATGAGCTTGGCATAGACTCCACACTCTAACTTGCCGCTGACCATAAACAACAACAACCACCATCACTATGTTACTACACTACGACATGAAGGGGAAGCGCGGGGGCGTAGGAAAATCTGCGCCCATGAGCTTCTCCGTGCAATCGATCTATTATCGATTTAGAGCCCAGTGACTCGAAATCGTTGTTGCTAGTCGGCGGGGAGGATCCCGTTAGTTGACGAATTTATCTGCCAATGATTGGCTTTGCCAATTGGCACGCCGTGTGTTGTGGTTCGGCTGGTGCATGCGTGTGACGTTGACACGCGGCGGTGCTAGGTACCTGATAAACGCAAGCGTCGCAAACTAGTAGCTTTTATTCGTTAAAACCAGATTTCATTCGATTTCCCATTCTAACTAGTCCATATTATATCTATACACTGACGATCAAATCAATTTTGGTTGAAAACATCCCTTGGGGCGTGGAGAGGCAGCGCGTCAGTCGGCCCAGCATTCTCTGGTAGATATTGTATAGCACTCACGAGTTTCAGAGGTGGTACAAATCATACATGTCGTGCAAATGATAGTCTCCAAAGCGGATCCAGAGCTTTCGAATCAAGAGGCTCGGTGCTGGCGCCTGGAGGTGCCACTGGATGCTGCTAAAATGGCCGAGGGGCTTAACATTTGGTGCCACCAGTTGTCAGGCGGTCAGAAGGCTTAGCTAGTCTCGCTATGTTGGTTGTTTACGAGCCGATTGCCGCCACAAAACCCACTTCTACTTAGCTCTATCCTATTTCATTGTTGAAAAATCTATTACCCGCCCTAGTTATCTCCAAGCTTAAAATTCTCGACCAGCAAGTCGCCGATCAGCCAGCTAGCCCCTCCCTCAAGGCCTCTGCTTTTCCCGTCCGACTGCTGTCTTATCTGTGCCCGAGTAACACAAGAAAGACTAGCTGTCGCCTGAGGGGTGTAGGACTTTCGAGCTGACAACTGCTAGCTGGTGTATTCTGGCAACCGGAAGCGGCAGGTTGTTGTGTGTGTCTCTGTCGCAAGACTCGTTCTGAAGGTACAAGCAACTATTCCCATTTAACATGACAGTTACCTCATACAACACATCGCCACAAACAACTCGAGCGGACACCGGCTACAAAGGCATCAATAGAATTCAAAAGAGAGCCGCCGCCAGGTAGACTGCATGCCGCCGACTGGAGTCTCGGGCGAGGAATGCTTAGCTCCTAGAGCGCCAATTGATGGTGCGACAAATACTATGGGGCTAGAGGGGAGTTAGTTGCTAACCAATCGCCGAATCATCCCATGAGACATGCACTAGTCTCGTGGTATTTGTTAGCGTTGAACCAATGGAACCAGTAGAGATAAAACGAAGCGAAGCGAAACTAAACGGAACAAAACGAGATGTAACACCTCGCCGACAAGCAATCCAACGGAAAGCTTGTTTGCTAGTCGACCGGGCCGACGACATACCACGTCATATAATCAGGTTTAGTGGCGCCCACGGGGACTAAATTGGTCTTCTGTGTGTCTGCATTGGTCCAAATCGTGGTTCCGGGTGGCCTCAAATGTAAAATTTGTTTCGCTTTTTGCCAGGTAAAGTTTGATTAATGGCTAGAGTTTAGTTGTTTAGTTTTGTGGCAATGGTTTGTGGTGGAGGCGGAGGTTGCTGCTACTAAGGGGAGGGAGCAAGGAGCAGCTGATGCCAATATGATTAGATGATGAGCAGCTAGTATTTTGTGAGGGGAGCGTTATATCCCTGCATTAGATTGCCCTTGTGTGCAATTTAAAAAGTGGACTCGGCAAAGGGACTTGGTGACGAAGGGAACCACCAACTCCCTCATCAGTAGTGACGAGAGGCGACGTGATTGGTGTTTTGATTTGATGGACTACACCTTCACCTGCTGCTACCCTCGTAAGAAGAACCACGACAGCAGTCAAGCGTCCTCGTAATAAAAGTGTTCCTCGTTTGAATGCCAACAGCGCTACGTGAGGAACAGGCCCCCGGTGACACTTTGCAGGTGAGAGGCCAAAATTTAAGCTCACTAACTAGACAACCGACTTTAGTTTCCAGCCTGTTCGACGTCTAAGTTATGGATGTTGGCAAATCACAAGGTTTCTAAGGTGAGTTGGCCCGACTTCTTTCGCCCAGTTAGAGTGCAACATGGAGCTAGCTCTCTTCTAATGATTGGACCATGAATTTTAGGTTCAATAATAGTCTAAGGTGAGTGCACAGGTAAGTTACCTCCACAAGCCGCCTCCAATGCCTCTTGACCTGTCCCCTTCAACTTTTATTGACCCTCCATCCGAGACGTTGGAGGAGCAATGGCCAGGTCGGATACTCTCTCTCTCTCTCTCTCTCTCTCTCTC
>WNKI01000005.1:1244686-1262616 GCA_015350385.1 Aculops lycopersici | reverse complement strand
CTCTACGTCTCTCTCTACTCGTCTCTCTCTCTACTCTACTCTCTCTCTCTCTCTCTCTCTCTACTCTCTCTCTCTCTCTCTCTCTCTCTCTCTCTCTCTCTCTCTCTCTCTCTCTCTCTCTCTCTCTCTCTCTCTCTCTCTCTCTCTCTCTCTCTCTCTCTCTCTCTCTCTCTCTCTCTCTCTCTCTCACCCACCTCCTTAGCCTTTCGAATACAAGAAGCCACGAGGGGGAGGAATAATGGCAATTCAATCTAATAAGCCAGTTCTCTTCCCACTGTTGCCTCTCTCTTCTTCCCCTTCCTCTATCTCCCCCCTCTTTGGCTCAGATCATAACCCCAAAGGCTGGGATTGTAGCTCAACCGGAAGTGGGGAGAAAATATCAAGAAAAGACTGGCCGAGAAGGGTGGAAGTAGTAGTAGTAGTATTAATATTAGTAGTGGTGGTGGTGGTAGTTATTGTGGCAGTACAAGCAATAGCAGCAGCACTAGTAGAAACTGTGGTAGTAGAAATCGACCACAAGTCAACGGAAGCTGATTTTGTTTGATGAACGAGAATGTATTTAGGGCACGCCGTTATTCCTGTGCATGCATAACTAGACCACCAAACGGAGATTGAGTTGAGTGGCTGCTTCTTTCTTGCTTAGGCTTACAGCTGAACACAACCGGAAATCCGCCGACATCCGAACTCTACCGAAGAAAAGTTGAAGTTATCGGAGTCGGAACAAATTATATCTAACTCCACTCTCTAACTTCTGAATCCCAAGTCACGCTTTAGCCTCTACGCCATCTAAACTAACTCAGTTCAATCGAGCAAATGGATGCCCTGGCCTGTGTTTTGACTCTTGGAATTGTCCCTAAGCAATGAGCCCGTAACTTACCTCGTCCAATTCCCAGAAATCCCTAGTTCAGGTAGACCCTTCGCTGTCTATAGCTTCCTTTGGTTCTAGCCACAAACTTTAATGCCGAAGGCTAGTTACCGGCTGCGGCTAATGAATGACCAAGATTACCGGTAGACGAAACATAGACCGACCTACTCGAAATTTTAGTTAAATTGAGGGGTAAAAACATCCAGTGGCTTTGTGCTGGAATCAACCAAAAGTACGCCTAGAGTGCTACCAAGCGAGAGTTTTTTTTCGAATTTAAAGTAATGCACTGCAGAAATTTCAAGCAAAATGGATGGTTTCAACAAAGATTCTTCCTAGTTTCCGGTTCTTGCAACGTAAATTACCATTGCGAGGGTTGCTCTCGTTGCATCGATGCACCGAAGTTTTTGCAGTTTAGCTTGGTGGTGGTTTTTTCTTTTTTCCTCTCACTTTTTGCTGAGAGGGGAGGAAAGCGAAGGAGAGGATAGCGAAAGTTTCCGGTTGCCTCACTCGTTTCGCTCGGATGGTTGCCGTTGAAGTTGCTTTTCGTGCAACTCGCAGTGTGTATGGGGAAAAATCTCGTATGCCGCTATTACTTGATGCGAAGATTCGAAATCGAGATTGGAAAGCATGGGTTTTTGGCCTTTGGTTTTTCGTTCAGGGGCAGCCGCCAAGTTGAATGCAATTAGGCTTGAGCCTTTCTAAAGCCCTTCAAATGCAATCTGAAATCAAAGATCCAAGTGAAACAAGACAGTACAAAGAAAGAGAAGTCGATAGAATGGAACTCGCAGGTTTGATTGATAGAATGATGAAAGAAACATAAAAGACTGTGTTTAATTAATTAATGTAAACTTGAATGAATCATTGGATGGTTATGGTCGATGCTTCCATTGGTCATTAGAATAGTGTTGCTTTTGTGCTTCGTTGTCGCCGTTGCTGAAGATGATGTTGTTTGTAACCACATTTATTTGACACAATACTCCGAATGTGCAAAATCCATCGGCACTCCAGCTTTTGAGTATTCTATTGCTTGATATTACTTTCTATTGGTTGTTTTGTAATCCTTGTTTTGATGCTGATGGCCAAAAGTAATGTGTCATAGGAAAGGGCACATAAGAAAATGTGTTTATGAGGATTTAGCAGTTGGCAACGTTGCTACGAATTGCATTTGGATTTGTGCCACAATCTTGCTTATGTTATTCCGCTATCTGTCAATCAAAGTGAGTATCTAAATCTAAAATAAATCTAAATGCTAGATAACTGAGTCACACTCTATCCCTTCGGGTGTCGCTACAGTTTGTGTGCGGCTCGATAGATTAAATTTAATCTAATTCAATCAAAGTCACACATAGCGTCGATTTTCCCCTTCCATTCACATTTCCATTTCCATTTCCCAAATCCCACCTCTCCTTCCCCTCTCTAGTTGTCGCCTTTCACTTGAAGCTTTTTCCCTAGAGTAACAAGATCTGCCAATAAGAATCTTGATTTTTTCCCGATATCTGTTATCACACATCGAGACTTTAAGCCGAAAGCAAATCGTCATTCTGGTGTAAAAACTTTTCAAGGTCATGGGCGTTGATATTAGATTGCACAAAATCGTCAAATTGTTTCTAAGCCGTTCATTTGATTGTCATTAATCTATACTTCTTCTCTTCACCTGCATAGATTATTCTTAAATATTTTTTTGTAGAGTTCCCTAGAGAGAGGAGAGAGAGAGAGAGAGAGAGGAAGAGAAATAGAAAGAGATTGAGAGAGGGACGGAGCAAAATAGACTCGCAGTAACCGGAAGTCGAGACTAGTAACTCTTGTTGGCTTCTCATGTTGGTTTTTTGTCAACTTCCGGTTTCTAGTTAAAATCGCTCTCGATCTCAATGTGGCGACATTTAGTAAACTTACAGACTGGCAACAATATTTGTTCAAGTTGTTGTATATGTGGGTATATATATTGTATGAGTAATGGAGTGATAATTTAGTTTAGTTTGTTTGTTTTTCTTCAAAAAGTCCTATGTTGCTGATATCAATCATTCAACTGTTCATTTAGTTGAAGTAATTGTAATTGAGCTTGATTATTATTAATATAACAACAATTATATTGCATCTGGTTCATTTCATCTATGACTCTCCTGCTGCGTCTATATATGAATCTTAATGTAAATTTGAATGTATGAATGTGTAGGATGTAACAAGAGACTTGGTTTCTTTTGCTTGATGATGGTCAATCTAGTTGCTGTAGTTTCTTTTTTCTCCTTTTACCTATAACTTTGGATTCTTGGTAATAGGTAGGGTAAAATAATGAAATTCAAAAAATATAAGGATATATATTTGTGTGTATGAGTATGTGATCATTTCTCTCCTCCAATTTGCTCAGACTTGTGTGTTGCTCATAATCATTCAGATGATTAATTAAGTAATCCGTTGCCAATGTTAATAAACATTGAGCTTGAGTTTAGATTACAACTCAACTAATGTAATCTCTAGCCGACTATCCGAAGTTTGAATCACCTCAAGCTGAACCATGTCCTCGTTGCAATAATGTCTAATCATCTCGTCGTCCATCTGAACTCTAATACCTTTCTTGGACTTTTTATAAATATTTGCTACCTTCGAGGAGTCAATCTTGTACTTTTGTTCAATGGCATAGACTAAACTTGATAGGGATGGCGGCGAAAGGTGCAATGGATAAAAGTCCTTCTCGTCCGCTTGCTTTGCGTAGATTAAAACTCGCTCATCTGGATAGAGTTTGGCTCGCTTGGCATGAGTTGGCTGGTTGCCCATTGGCATTGTGGTAGTGGTTATTCCAACATATTGTTGCTGCTGGTGCATTTGTTGTTGCATTTGCTGTTGTTGCATTTGTTGGCTTGTATTTTGCTGCTGCTGTTGTGGTTGTCCAATCATTTGTTGTTGCTGCGGATGCTGCCCGTGACCTTGAGCCTGTTGTCCATGGCCGCCGACCATCGAGACCATCGACGGCTGGCCACCTGTTGAAAGAGCATACTGTTGGTGGTGTGAGTCCATTAAACCATAGGTAGCCTGCAGTGTGTTGCCCATCGGATGGTAGTGATGCTGTTGTTGTTGTTGTTGTTGCTGTTGCTGTTGGTGCTGGTGCTGATTGTTCAACTGATGTTGACCAACACCAAGAACACCACCACCGCCGCCGCCCATCATGGGCACCTGTTGTTGCTGATGATGGGATGGCGGCGGCGGTGGTGGGCCACCTGTTGGTTGGCCCATCATATGACTCTGGCCTGGCGCCACCTGGGCGCCCATTGGTGACATGCCCACCATGCCAAGCGGCGATTGGCCCGGCGCAAGACTAGCGGGATGCATGTACCCGTCCGCCGACATTAGGGAGTAGCTCGAGTGGGGCGGCGGCGGCGGCGCCACCAGAGTTGCGCCCGTTGCAAGTCCAACCGCTCGAGCATTTGTTGTTATCACTGTGTTTCCGGTGGCAGTTGGTGGTATAACTTGTTGTTGTTGTTGTTGTAATTGTTGTTGTTGCTGCTGCTGCTGCTGCTGCTGCTGTTGCATCACTGACGAAATTTGACCCGACTGGGCGGATCCTATGACTGTCTGTTGATTGTATTGCGCCATGGCGGCGCCAGCAATGCTTACCGCATTGTCGCCACCGCCGCCTCCTATCATGGTGGTCGCCGTTAGCGCCGAGGTTGGAATTGGAGTTGTAGCGGAAATGGGTGTTAACGAAACGCCGCTACTCTGTGACATCGGCTGCTTTGGCCCATCAATCAGCGCATCCTCGCTTGGCGAATACAAGGTGGGCGATCTAATTAGATCGGCCATCGAGTAAAACTCAGACCGATCGCAGGGTTTATGATATAGGTCCTCGAACTTTTTGTTTCCGGCACCTGTTGTTGCCGACGTTGAGTTGCCCGATTGCTGGGAACTGTCACCTGTTGGTGTCGGGGTTGTACCTGGAGTACCGCCACCGGAGGGCGAAGCTGAACTGTCGGCGAGTCGCCGTTTCATTGCCCTCCGCTCCTCGTCTCGCGATCTCCGTTGGGCTCCCTTGTCGCAATAGCTCAAGAGAGTTGCGTAACCACGGTAAACAGGTGTGCTCGTCTCGGTAAACAAATCGTATATGTCCACTTGAAGATTTAACGGCAATCCCTTAACTCCCTTCTGATTACTAAAATCAGTGCTCAAACATTGAATTGCAACATTTAACTTTGCCGTCCTCGTCTCGATGGGATTCCAATAGAAGGCAATTGCATTTAGGGAAACTTCCTCAATTTGATTGATAACATTAACATGATTCTTATTGTCGGCGTCCAAAATGCGCTGCTTGGCACTATGCTGTCTACTATGCCAAAATTGCCACGATTTCAAATCCTCCTCAGACGACTTCTCCTCTCTAAAAACCAACATAACAACTGTCTTAACGATTGCCGATCTCAATGGCTTATGTGGATCAGGAACATACTCCAAAGTTAACCCGTAAAACTCGCCCTTGTTTATATAAGTTATCCTATCCTCCTCCCTTCTACGGCACGTTGAAATGGGCGTCTCCAAGTAACAACGAAATCCATACTGCGAGTAAACCTTTGCTATCTCAGACTTGCTCAAGTTTCTATTAACCTGACTCCACGATCTCCGCTTACTACCACCGGAACTTGGCGTACTACCACCAACTCCACTGCCGCCGCCGCCGCCGCCACCTCCACCAGCTTCGCCAGCTAAACCCGTGGTACCCGTTGTGTGTTGAGTCGCTTGGCCACCCGTTGTTTGGCCGATCGAGGAGATGGGTATGGATCCGGAGCCCAAACTAGCGGGCGTCCCGGGGCCAGCGCCGGCGCCTCGGCCACCGAGACACGTGGACACGCTGGCTGGCGAGGAGCTACACACGGAGCTATTGCTCGCCTGACTAATTGTTGGATTGAGCACATTGGTCAGTGAACTTAGAGTTGGCGGATGTTGGATAGCTTGTTGCTGAAGATTGCCGCCTGTTACAACATTATAATCATCGCCGCAACCACTATCCAAGGAAACTAGATTAGGAAGCTGATGCTGATGCTGATGCTGATGCTGATGCTGATGCTGTTGCTGTTGCTGTTGTTGTGGTGGTGGCTCGCCAATCAAATGCAAGTCGCCACTGTTGATCAAATCGGGTTGGGGTACGACCACTACTTCCGCTGCTGCCGCCGCCGCCACTGAATGTTGGTGGTCTTGGTGATGGTGGTGGTGCTGGTGGTGGTGCAGGTGATGCATTGAGTGGATCTGCTCTGGTTGTTGTTGCTGTTGCTGTGATTGTTGAGGTCTAACCACACTCGTCAGCTCGCTTAGCGTTGGCTGTTGGCCATCCTCGCCAAGAGGCTCGACAACCACGCTTTGCTCCACCTTGATTAATGTGGTTCCAGAGGCAGTAGCGGGACAGTTGATGAGTTGTTGTTGTTGTAGTTTTGACCCGTCGTTGGATGTGACACCAGAGGATGCGGTGGAGGATGAGTTGTTATTGTTGTCATGCTGTTGGTAGTGTTGGTATTGATGCTGATATTGTTGCTGATCTTGCCGCTGCTGTTGCTGCTGATGCTGGTGCTGATGCAACTGCTGCTGCTGCTGTTCTTGTAATGAATCTAAATCGGTGAGTATCGTTGTTGTTGTTGTGGCGCTATTAATATTTGCAATAGTGTTAGTATTAGTATCAGTATCAATTTCAGTTTTAATGTGCGGTAAGTCGAGTGGTTGTTGCTGAGATTGCTCGCCACTTGTTGCAGTTGTTGCATCAGAGGGACTCGTGGTTGTGGTGGTTGCTGTTGTCGTTGGTGGTTGTGGAGATGTCACTGCTGTTGTTTTTATCGTCGATCCTGTTGTTGCTGTGGTTGTGGTTGTTGTTGTTGTTGTTGTTGTTGCTGCTGCTGCTGTTGCTGTGCTTGGTGTTGATGTTTCAGTGACTGGGGTGAGTATTGTGTGATCGGGAGAAATCTCTGCCGCGGTATCAATCGAAGACGACGCACCTGTCAACAGGTTGCTAGTTTGATCAGAATTATCATTATTTTCATTATTATTATTAATATTGCTATTATTATTATTATTACTATTGTTAATATTAGTATTAATATTGCTATTATTAGCACTAGTTTCCGTCATCCTGATCAGCTGACCGGCGGTCGTCTCGTGGGTGTTATGGTCAACCAGTGACGAGACGGTTGTGGTGGGCACCAGTCGAATCCAACAAGTGGAGATCGTAAGTATCGTCGTCTAGCAGGCGCTGACGTCACCAGCGCCATCACCATTGCCGCCACCGCCGCCGCCGCCACCGTCGACCACTCCCAAGGTTCCTCGCCTTCATCCGCTTCGGTCGTCGCCGTTGCCGTTGCGATGAGTAAGCGAGCGAGCGAGCGAGCGGGCGGCAGGTAAGCGCTCGCTTGCTCGCTTACAGGTGAACGAAGCGGAGGTTCTACAGGTGGCTGGCGCCGCTTCTGCTGCTCCTGCTTCTGCTCCTGCCGCTGCTTCTGTCGAGGCCAGAGTGGAGCAAAGAATCGTCGTTCCGCTCGGGGCGATACGATCGCTCGCTCGCTCGCTTCGCTTGCTGGATGCTTGGCTGGCTTACTAGATGGCTGGCTGGCTAATGCTCATTACGTGAGCAATTCCATGATGCTGCCAACTTTTATGCTCCACCAACACCAACACTGGGCACAACTTCCGCCCCCAATTAAACTAGCCAACCAACTGGCCGTTCGATTTCGTCCACCCGCTGAGATTGCGCAACTTTGTGTTTATATACCGGGATATATATATATATATATATATATTTATATTTATATATGTAGATGTATTGAGCTGGCCCATTCGCTTCACGGGTGGGCGTGCACTCCATACTGCAAATCCCGAAAAATTCGCAGATTTTGGTGGCTCATTGCTAAAGTTCTACCGATGATCTATAAGAGTAATGATCATCTCCTCCGAGCCATTCTAGGCTAGCGAGCCATTTTAGCTCCATTGAATCCACACATCTCTTCAAAATCCCTGAAGACCCCGGGGACAACAAGTGGTTGTGTGACAGTCGCTTGTATTTTTGGTTGGGGTGTTGCACCATAGCCCTCAACAAACTGTGCGTTACCTGTGGGCGACAACAGCCACACTCACGCTCAAGTGTAGCGCTGGCCAAAAACGTACTGCAGAAAATCGATGAGAAACAGGTGCCTTGCTTTGGGGAAAAGAAGTCTTGTCGCGATTCGCGAAGGCAGTTTCTTGGCGCGATCACTGCGACTCTCTTTGCGTCGGGAGCAGCAACGCCACTGGCAGCCAGGTGTACAAGCGTTTCGTATATTCACGATTTTATTACCTGAAACACTGAGATGCGCAATTTGGCCTCGAAAAGAAGAAAAAATTTGCTCGCTCGCGAAAATTTAGCAAAGGACCCTATGGAGATTACTTGTTCGTTTTTTCCACATTTACCCCCAGTGTTTCCCTAAGTGGCACAATTCTGGGTGATTTGCCTCTGCGAGTGGAGAAAAATTGAGGACCGAAAAGGGGAAGGAACAAGTGCTTCAGGGTGGGGGGGAAATTTTGTGCATAGGAAATCATTCACTATATTTAATGTTCTTTTCGAGCTAGAACAAAATTGGATTTAGGGGCAAAACTTTTTTCTTTTTCTTTTTAAACATTAAACTCGGATCTCTACGACGCAGTCTTCGTTGCAAAGTCGACGAATAAGCTAATGACAGCACATCTACCATTACTGCGTCGTAAGCTGCCTCGCTGATTCGGACAACGCTACTCTGCACACAAGTGGCCAAACGGAGAAGCCATGTTATTCACGTGCGTTTGTTTTGTATTTACCGCAGGCCATCTCCGGCGGCAACTAACGCCAGCTTGCGGCCAAAATTCGAGTTCGATTTATGGTATTCTTGGACTCGTGGAGTCTATTCGTGAATCAAAACTTTAAATCTTTCATTATTAGCTCAAAATTATTGTGTATCTCAATAACAAACCATTGCGACCATTAAGCTGCAACAATCATGAGGTTTGGTCACCTGGTTGTCGGGCCAGCGGGCCATGGAAAGACAACATACTGCAAGACGATAATTTCGCACGCGGAAACCATTGGCAGAAAGGTGGACTTTGTCAATTTGGATCCAGCAAATGACAACATGGACGGAGCTCAAAATGTTGTCCTGGATGTTAGAGACCTGATCAAAGTGGACGAGGTTATGGAGGATGAGGATCTAAAGCTGGGTCCAAATGGAGCCCTTGTTTATGCAATGGAATTGTTACTCGAACATTCAGACTGGATCAAGGATCAATTGGGCGACTTTGATGACGATTACATTCTATTTGATTGTCCTGGCCAAATTGAGCTACACACTCATTATGATGTTATAAAGAGATTTGTTGAATTGTTACAATCTCTAGGATTCAGATTATGCGGTATATTCATCTTAGACTCAGGCTTCTTCTTAGATGCAGCTAAATTTTTTAGCGCCACATTATGTTCCCTCTCAACAATGGTGAATCTAGAAATACCATTCCATAATATTCTCACAAAAACTGATCTCCTTGGAAAGACGGCGAGAAAGAAGCTAGATGAATACTTGGAACCTGATACAAACTTTCTACTCCTAGAGGAGAGTAGCTGGAATAGTTCCTGGTCGAAGAAGTACACCAAGTTAACTCAAGCCCTCTCACAAGTGATCGATGATTACAGTCTAGTCAAATTTGTTCCCATGAATATGTACGAAGAGGAGAGTTTAAACGATATTCTATTTGCCATCGACGAGGTTCTTCAATTTGACGAGGAGCGCGAGGTGAAAGTTAAAGACTTTGATGAGTGATTCATCAAAATTTAGCCACTAACAGTCTAAACTTACAAGACCAATCTCCTTTTTATTACAATACTTTCTTTTCCCATAGTTTCGAGGAAAATGAACCTCAGAAGATCTAATTTTTTTGCATATCGACTCGATAATAATAATATCAATATTTCCTACTTTGAATTCATTATCTCGTGGACATCTCCTCGTCTGAGGAATCATCGTTGATGGAATCTTTAGCATACTGTTCAGCTTCTCTGTAAATATCCGCGGGCACTATCTGATGGTGACCACCGGTGAATTCGCCTATCCAACTCAACTCCAATCTGAACGCCTTGTCCTTCACCTCGTCGTGAACTGCATGGATTATCCTAGCCGCCTCCTTGACCAGTTCCCTACATGTCATTGTCGAGCTCTTTAGTTTCTCCAACTCCGCCTTGGCTGCTTGCTTTCCCTTGCCAGCAGCAATGTAGTGATAACCAACAGCAGCTCCGCTTGGCTCTATCATGTATAATTGGGGTTCCTCATCATGGGCTGCTAACACTATACAAGCACCGAAAGGCCTAACTGCCGAGGAACAAGTGTAGGCTCCCACATAGGCACCTAATCTATCTTTCAAGGTTGTCAGTGGCATCGGGTATCCATGATCGTTGGCAAACTCCTCGGCATAGCCACGAGCCTGTTCAACCAAAGCCTTTGCATCTGGATAGAAGCCGGCAACACCACAGCTGATATGCTCACCAATTGAGAATAATCTAGGATTTGAAACCGGTTCGTAAAGTTTGGACATGAGAAATTTCTCTGTTGCTATAACAATGCCATCCTTGCCGCGAATTGCTATAATATTACCACTGTTATCGACGGCCTTCTTAGCATATTCAACCTGAAACACCCGACCATCAGGTGAGTATTGTGAGGCGGATAAATCGTAACCTGTTCCAATTGCGCTCATTGTATTTTTGAGGGTGCTTGAACAGTCTTGGTTGATCGAATACTAGGTATTTATAGAGATGTCACCTAAATTTTAGTTAATATATTGGATGCAAATATGGTTTTTGGTTAGTTGCAATATGTAACAGATGATGGATCTCGGATCTGTTTGTTCTTCAAAAATTGGACGATTATTTTTCTCGCGTGCGTGTTGTTCGCGCCACTGCGTTTGAATCTCAGACGGCGCACGCGCAATTATAGGGACGGAAGCATTTGTACAATCCATGCCGGTGCAATGAGTGAAAAACGCGGTGAGCGATGCATGCAAACTTTTACAATGTGTGTGGACTAGCGACATCGTGCTTCCAATATTTTCCCATCGAGTTCTCAATTTGCTCTGAGGGCTATCCACGTTTCATCTAACTCAACTTCCATACACTTCTATTATTATTAATATTATATAAATATAAATAATTATTGAGACCAATTATAACTTAATCATTATATATTAGATTAATAAAACAAAATGTCTGGAAAGGGCGCACCTAAGAAGGCTCCAACTGGAGCTGGCGACAAGGCAAAGAAGCCTGCTGCCCCTAAGGCATCATCCTCGGGTGATAAGAAGCAGGCCAAGGGGCCAGCCAAGGCCGAGGAAAAGAAGACTGCTGCAAAAACTGCAGCACCAGCAGCCGGAAAGAAGGATGCCAAGCCAGCAGCAGGCAAGAAAGATGCCTCGAAGAAGGATAAGGCTGCACCTCTACCAGCTGCCGTCGCTGGATCCAGCAAGTCGGCCGCAACTAAGGGCAAGAAGGCACCAGTTAAGGAAGTCAAGTCTGCTGCTGGAGGCAAGGGCAAGAAGGAGATCTCAAAGAAGGCCAAGGTTGCCCCGCTACCAGATGTTATTGCTACCAGCAAGTTGTCGCCAGCCGCAGTTGCCGCTGCAAAGGCCGCTGCTGCCAAGAAGGGAAGCAAGACAAGCGATTTGGCCATGAAGAAGCCCAAGATCGACCCAATGATTGTCAAGAGGCCCAAGAACTTTGGTATCGGTGGAACTGTTCAACCAAAACGTGATCTAACTAGATTCGTCAAGTGGCCGCGTTACATCAAGATCCAACGCCAGCGCGCAGTCCTCTACAAGCGTCTCAAGATTCCCCCGGCCATCAACCAATTCAGGGCCACCTCATCCTTCAGCAAGCAGTCGGTTACTCAACTCTTCAAATTGCTCCACTCATACAGACCAGAAACGTCAGCTAGCAAGAAGGATCGCTTGCGCAAGTTGGCCGCCGCTAAGGCAGCCGGACAACAAGTTCCAGTAGCTAGCCGACAAGTTCAATTGACTTTTGGTACTAACGATGTTACAACAGCCGTCGAGAAGAAGAAGGCCAAGTTGGTGGTGATCGCCGCCGACTGTGATCCAGTTGAGGTCGTGCTACACTTGCCCACATTGTGCCGTAAGATGGGTGTTCCCTACTGCATTGTCAAGGGTGGCCGCGCTAGACTTGGCCATCTCGTTCACAGAAAGACCACCTCGGCTGTTGCCATCACCAAGGTTAGACCTGAGGACAGAGTTAAGTTGCAAAAGGTTCTAGAAGTTGTTAAGGCCTCGTTCAATGACAGATACGAAGAGATCAGAAGATCATGGGGAGGCGGTATCCTTGGTAAGAAGTCTCAAGCTAGGAAGGCCAGATTAGACAAGGCGAGAGCTAAGGAATTATCTCAAAAGGTTGCAGCCTCTGTGGCCATTTAATTTAACTGCTAAAGAGGAATGAAATGCACATAGCGAGAGATATTAAACCACAAAAACTAAAACAACTTATGTAAAATTTATACAAACGCCTTTGTAGCGCCCCCCCCCCCGGACATCGTTCACTTTCTTCCGGGAGTCCGTCTGTCATGTATAGTATCACGTGGGTACAGTAGATAGGCGATCAGACATTCGCAGGTTTTGACTAGCATAGAAATATTGCACAACGTTTCTAGAATTCTTGAATTAATCAGTCATTCCAAATCGACGAGTCTCAGCCAGCATCTCCTTCTCCTCTTCCTGACTAAAGTCGCCAACAATATTGTACATTCGCCTGATCTCAGCGACTTTCTTTCCCTCCCATCGACGACCAATCGTTTGACAGCAGGCACTAAATAGTGTTGGTATATCCAGATAGTTGGCAACATGAGTGAGCTTGAACAATTCTATCTCCGACATTGAATCCAGAAAAGCTTTGTCTCGGTCTGTCAGATCGTACTGCCCGTCAGATTCTTTCAGGTAGGTGGCGTTGTCCTCCTGGACGCTTTGATCGCGCCCATTGCTACTCGATGGCTGGGCTGAACTACCAGTACCACAGTGACTCTGTTGCCGACTGTCACCTGTGTTAGTGTTGCCATTTCCATTGCCATGCCATTGGGTCCATTCGATAATTTTCGAAAGCATTTGACTGTTAACCGATTGAAGATTGATGTACTCGGTTGCTGGAGCATTCGAGTTATTTTGAAAGCTTTCAATCATTGTGCGTAGGGCGTTCGAGCAACAAGCCTGAGACTTGGTCAGCTGGAAGCGTTTCCCATCGCTGGTTTTCAATCTGACAAGTGGTTGCTCGACGTCCACTTCCATCGAGTCGTCATCGTCGTTTTGGTTGTGGTTTTGTCCTTGACTGATACTATTGCTCGCGGCAGCTCCCGCAAATCTTGCTCGTTTGGCCATGATGGCGGCAGTTTGATTGTGGCGGTGTATTAACCGCAGGTGATTGCTCTCGTAATACACGAATAGATGCAGCAACAACAGGTAAGTGAAGTGGCTTGCAAATTGTCAACAAAAATCTGTACATCGTCTGACTCCAAAACAACAACAACAACAACAAAAGCTTTGGGAGACCGACGAACGGGGAGGAGGGAACCTGCACGCAAAACTGAGACTACTGCTCTCAAGCAGCAACAGGTGAGCGGACAGGTGAATGGGCAGTAAGCAATCAAAAATTGAGTCGATCAATAACACGGGGTAATTTTATCTGCCTCTCTTCCATTACCTGACCAAACAACAATCCGCCAGTTGAATGGTCAAACTATCACAATTTATTTATTATTATTTTTATAATGCTCGAAAGAGCGCCTCTATCCCCCATGTAAAGCTCCTTCTCGTTGGTGGTCTTTTTCTCGTCTTTTCTCTTGTACATCTCTAGTGCATCCGCTATGACATTTGAGCAGTAGGAACTTGATGCCAGATCACCGGATTGCCAACCTGGTGGCCTATGGAGTTATTTAGTGGTCCCCCAATACTACTTCATGTGTCTGGTGATTGATATGCCACTTGTTTTTGTTGTCGTCGACGACGACCTGCGACTTTGGATTGTAGGCGACTGATGGTTGCGATGGTGCTGCGTGAGGTCGCCTATGGTTGCACGTTGCCTTAGTTTCCTTTGGATCATGACGAACTTGATCAGTGCCAACATGAGGCACAAGAGTGCGGCCAGAGCCGCCAGTAGGCCGACAACTAACGTGTACCTGGTGGCCGTAAGTGCAGCGGGATTCACATGCCAACCTGTTGGGATTTAGCGGAACGGGTCGAGGAAGTTGCTCGGTTAGTTTACTCAAATTCAAGTTATCTAGTCGTTTTCTTTCCGCGGTTCTCTCTCTCTTTCTCTCGCTCTCTCTCTCTTGCTGATTAAGTTATCGTAGCCAATCAATTGAATGAATGATTTATCAACTGGTCAAATCTCGTGCCACCATCCGTAAGACGAAATAAGTCAACAACAGTCTCTTTAGTAACGGAAAAAGTGTAAGTGAAATGAATGCTCACAACAACAACGACAACAATTGAGTGATTCTCATTTGGAATCTAAAAATTTCCACTTTTAAGGTAAAGGTAAAAGTTCAGCTCGCAGCCGAGGATATAAAATCTAACGGATCTCTTGACATCTAGTTGTTAATTGGGGATAGCAATAAAAAAAGAGGCCAGAGATCACGTTTTTCTTGCTCGTTTTGGCTGTATATCGGCAGTACTCGGCACCGACTCTTTGTTGTCTCGCCAGCTGGTTGCTCTTTGGTCGAGACAAACTGGAAGCTCAAACCATGGAACTAGAAACAAGCGTTTAGGAGGCGAAAAGTCAATAAATTTACCTCACTTACCGGGGGCGACCTCTCCACTTTTAGCCACTTCACACGAGCCGCAGATATATATAAACACATCGTAAACTATAGCTGATGGAGAGGTCGCAGTTGTAGGTGAGAGGTACCGGTAGGTAGAGAGATATTTGACAACATTTGTCCTGTTCAAACGGCAGTTTAGTTTTCGGTCAAGTTGGCTGAGGCCCACTAGCGCAACCAAAAGACCAGATTGCCCAAGAGCGTAAAGTAAATTCTAGAAATTGGAATCGGCATCTCAGGTACACTGTACAGTGGCTGAGTATTCATTTGATAGCCAATGTTTTTTGCTTGTTCCTGGTTGAAAGTTTCTGCCTCTAAATCTATGAAAGTAGAAGTTGCAGCTGTATTCACACACTCAATTCGAATTTATCATTCGTCCCGCTGGTTTGATCGCTGGTCGCACCTGTAGATTTTCCTTCATATGAACGCCGCTCTCGCCAGGTAAATGGAGAAATGTGATATCAGCCGAGCGGATCTCTCATTGCTCATTTCGAGCAATCTGCTCTGGGCCTCCAAGTTCAAAATGATCGAATAACCAAACCAGCGCGACGTACATCGGACGAAATTCCAACTGCCGCATTAATCAACTGCTCGATGGATAGATTGAGACACAACAAAGTGGCAAATGAATGAGACAAACTCAACTAACTGGTACAACAAAATAGTTATACTCAAGTCAACTAGATGCCAGCTGAGCCACTCGATCAGCTCGGACTTGGAGAAGCGATCAAGTTTGCCCACCATCGTCGCTTAAAGTTGACATCTCTATTGAGTTATAATTTATATGCTGATTTGGCTCCATTCTCCAGGTAAAAGATCCCACTCGACGACGACCGCCACTCTGACTTCCGTGGCACAGAGTTCTTTTGGTTCGATGACTAGAATCAATCGATTTGCGATCGTTTTTAATTCGAACTCTACTCTATCTGAAAAGTCAGTCTTCAGGGGTGAAAATGCAAACCTCAAATGGGCAATTAATTTACCCGAACTCAGAGTGACTAAATCAACTTATACAAGAAAGAGATGACCACAACAAAAGCACTCAGGTAACAGCAAATTCAATTTGCTCTTCCAACTTTGGGGCGAAAACAATCGACTAACTTGCGCACGAATGTTACCTGAAGTGACCACAAGAGAACAGAACAAGAATCTAATTCTAACTGCGGATTGCACTCAATCTCAAGAGCCCATCACTCGAGTGAGACAAACGGTAAAGCACTCGACTGGCCATTTGCCAGTCGAATTCAAGTTGCCATTTGCATAGTGCGGCTAACTCATCAGAGGAACAAATGAGAACCAGGTAAATTTTGTGTTCAGGTAAATTTTCCCGCCGGCAGTCCACTCAATCACTGATTTTTCCTCCATTCGTTATTTTGTCTTCTCTTCTCTTGTCTTCTTTTCGTTTGCCTAAACACTAAACATCGAGCTTTAGTTTCGTCGTCGTCTTCGTTGTAAACCGAAAGGAACGAGAAGATAGCTCGCCGGAGAATCAAGTTGCGAACCACGACTAGCAACTTGTTGCTCTTGTGACTGCGCAAAAAATAGCACCGACTACATTCTTTTCAGTCAGTCGGCCCGTAAACTGCCAAGAGCAGCAACCACCACGACTATCTGGATCCAAATGGGTATGTTGCGTTGCAATACAACGCGGCGAAACTCGGCTGAGATTTGATTGATGTGCTCGCCCATCTACTATGTTAGTCGTCATCCTCGTCGTTTCCTTTACAAGTTGACGTGCGCAAAATCCATTCGCCAACCGAGCGATAGAGAATGCGAGTAACCCACTACGATGCTTGCGTATTGATGCAACAACTGGCCAGAGAACTCTCGTTAGCAAACTAACTGCAAGTTAACTCGAGGGCAACCACAAGCCGCGAGCTAAACGGCCATTAAGATAAGCATCGAGCGCCGTTTGGTCATTTTAGGTAATGGGCAACTTTTTTAGTGTTGAGGTTCCCACTCACCGGCAGCCGCGTTGTCGTCGTTTCTGTTCGTTTGCTTGCTAACTCGTAACATTCAAGGATATTTTTATTGCCACAAGAAGAGGAACTTTGAGCAGCTCGAGATTCGACTTTGGAATGGAGAATACGGCGCTAACAACAAGTTGCCGCCTCGAAGTCGAACTAATCAAATTATATTGGGACCAACAATTCTAGCAGCGCCACCACGGCTGCCGTAAGTGGGAGTGATGGGCGCCCATTGGATAGTAAATCACTCAACTCAACTTGGTGTCATGTCAACCGAACTCAACTCAGTTCAACAAAGAGTCATTGTAATTTAGAAAACCCAAGTGACTTCCGGTTACTGGCCTCTGGAGAATGTTGACAAGCAAAAGTGTCTAAGTAAACAAAAAAGATTTATGGCCGTGGCAGAGAGAAAGAGAGAGTATCGATGTTTGCCAATCAAAACTTCTAAGCCAAGATTTGGAATAATCTACTTACCTCGCTGCAGAGCTAGCGACTGACGTTGTTCATAGTTTGTGCCCTCAATAGACAAGTGGCACTCGAACTGGGTGACTAAATTGCTCGAAAGCGACGCCTCGTCCACTAGAACCCAGGCAGTTATCTCATAGGCTACGTGTGGCCCACCACCACTACCGCCTGTTGTAGGCTGATTGTCGCCATCGCCTTGAGATAACATTGGTGGTTGCGGTTGCGGCATCATCTCTATTGCCCTTGCGATGTCGTTTGAAGTCGAGTCACCCAACCCACTTGTTGCCAATGATTGGATTATTGGATTTGCGGGCGCCAAGTCGCCCAGTCCGCTTACTGTCAGCTGCGTTTGGGTTCCCGGAATTAGTTCCTGTCTCAGCTGAGTTGCCGCCAATTTGGGTCTGGATGTTTGGTGATGGTAGCCTGCTGAGCGACCGCGTACCTCCAAGAAGGCGGGGCCGGCGCGATACCTGTACAGCGATAACGAGGGCCGCGGGAAAGTGTGCGCCGCCCGACAGGCAAGTCGGTACTGGTTCGGGCTACCGGGCACGCGGGTCACATTGAAGTTGAAGCTCTTAGCTGGCTCTGCGTTTTATGGCATCGCAATTCGGACGTGGGAGATTTAGAGAATGGCGTTAATTTTTTGCTTTCTCCTTTCCAAGTTACGTCAGAGAGAGAGAGAGAGAGAGAGAGAGAGAGAGAGAGAGAAGAGAGGATAGTGTAGAAGTAATAAGTACGTACTCGTCGTCGTTACGTAGTAGTAGACGTAACGGTAAGGTAGGGACGGTACTACCGTACGTA
>WNKI01000005.1:1085591-1244572 GCA_015350385.1 Aculops lycopersici | reverse complement strand
GAGAGAGAGAGAGAGAGGCAAAGAGGATGGCAATGTGAGAATAAATTGACTCTCGCTCGTTAGATGAGCTAAAGGTGAGGGGCACTCCAAGTGGCAAACTGGGACCTCCTTCATCTTTATCATGATGAGAGTGAACGTAGTAGTTAAAAAGTAAGCAACTAGAGGTAGTCAATCAATTTAACTGGAGAAGTGGCCAATAGTGCACCTCGTGAGAGTGGCAAACACTTGTTGCTTGTGCCGGCCGCTGCACGTCGCCGAATCTTTTTTGGCCAGTTAGTTGGTGGGTCGATCGTTTGGAAGTTGAGAAAAGCAAACAAAAAGCGCAAGCTCCATGGAACGAAAGAAACGGCCTCTTTGCTTGCAGTTGACTGAAAGCAAATTTCACCTTTCGTCTTCCCACCAACTAAATCTGACAAAACTAACAACCACCGACTGGTAGACAAATTGATTGGCCATTTCACTTATTCAAATTTCACTTTACCTTCTCGCTTGTTCTCTTGCTCGCAGTCGAGGTTCGCAATTATGATGGATCTCCTACGAGGCAATAGAGACTAACAAAGGCAAAAGTGGTTAGTGTGCTTGTGGTGGTCAATTCACCTAAAAGTTTCCCTGAGCATGAGAAACACAATGGCGACCTCAACCACTTGTTGTTGCGCAAGACAATCGGCCATCGACGTTTTTTCTCCTAACGGCCACCCGATTTTCGGCGGCCAGATCAATCAATTTGCAATTTCACTAGCCAGTTGGCAAGCTTACTATCGAGAAAGATAATCTCTCTTGAATTCATTCCGGAGAGCGAGAGACTTTTTGTTCCAAAGACAAAAAATACTAAACTCCTGTTGGTAGTTTAGAGGGTTGGTGGCATCCGTTTAAAATATTGCCCGTAAGCAACAACAACCACCAATGGCTAACTCAGGTTGAGGTTTCAAGTATCTTCGTCGGAAAATCTTCGCCTAGTTACGGCGAAGATTTTCCATTCGTCACGCACAGTTATCAAACAGTGACCACTTGTTGCAATTGTTGATGAGTTTATCTACAGCAAGCCGAAATAAACGAGCAAATCGTAGGAAGTTGTGATGCTAAATCATGGCAAGATTTTGTTTGTTTGCTTGTTCGAGTTTCATTCTTGGCTTAAATTCTCGGACTCGCAGCTCCTTCCGGTTTGTCAATCTAACGAGCAAGCAATTCAAAGCAAAACACGCAACAAGACGATTGGTGGCTAATCAATCGGAAGCCCACAATGAGCGTTAGTCAGATAGAAGATGCGATAATTCGATTATGCGACCAACTAAGCTGCTAAGTTGCTCTAACTGCTCAAGGTCGCTTCTTACGCTCGAAAAATCCAATCAAACGAGATGACTGGAAGTTGGAATTGAAGCTGAAGTTGAGGTAGAAATCTCAATTCCACTTCCAATTGCACCATCATTTTCCATACATATATCCATCCATCTAAACATCTACCTGCCCATTCACTCTGATTTCGACCTCGAGGCTCATCAAACGGAATAGAGGCGGCAGCGGCGACGACGAGTTTGCTCAGTCAGTTCAATGCACAACATGCTCGCTGTGCTCACTTAGACGCACCGCTCACTTGGCACTTAATTAGCAAATCGTGACCAGGTAAGTTTTGGCCGCAATATTTGCCTTGGCCGCTTGTTGTTGTGCCGCTTGACCGCAAGTCTTGCGGTTGCAGCGTCGCCGAGGGATAGAGAGGGAGTGAAAGAAACGGGCAGTGGCCGCGATCGCCGATGATCTCGCGCACAAACGATTGAATGTAAATGAATAAATTGTTCGCGCACCCTTGCCCCATAGCCACCCAGCCTTGCCATCAACAAGTGGTAACTCGCTTGCCTGCTCAGCGTCATCGTGATCCAAGACGCGATGAGTTACGTAAGCAGGTATCCGCTTGTTGTTGCGGCCGCCTCCGCTGCTTCAGCGGCGCACATACTGCACACAAACACACAAGCGTGCTGGTCGGCTTCCTTAGGCCGCAAAAGCAGTGTTGCACAATTTGAAGGTTGGACAATGGGATGCTCAGCGAGTGACTTATGGCCAGTGAGCTTTAGTCTCTGTTGTTTGTTGATGAGCGCCTCGGGGGAAGAGGTTAAACGAGAGATTGTAGTTAGCTAGTTAGCTCAACTCCAAGCTGACGCAATGGTCAAATACAAGCCCAGGCCTCGAGAGCTGGAAATTAAATTATCATCACCTTACTTGGTTGTTTTTGTTTTTTGGAAGTGGCCATAAGTAACAACAGCAACAACGACCACTTGTTGCTGCTGTCCACCTGATTCATGTGCACTGCTTTCGGGATCAATGAATTCAATTTCACACTCGACTTGGTCTCTTGGTCAGTTTTCAATGTTGAGCGCCCAAAAGTCACGATACGACAGCAGCACTCAGGTTGAGGGCACCAACTCAATGGGCCATTGTGGCCACGAATTGCAATTAGCCTTTAGTTTCTCTCTCTATCTCTCTTTTCTAGATAGAGAACTAAACTCATCGATGACTCACTCGGCGCTCAACGAGAATTTGCGAATTCTTGACGCGATTCTTGGAATTGAGCTGTAATTGTTGTTGTTGTTATCTGTAACGTAACAGGTAAAAACTAACAGAACGAGAGCAAGAATGGGCAACGCGAGTCAAGTGGCTAGTTGCTGCTTCCATGGCGCACAAGTCGGCTTACCTGTGCGCCAAAACTCTTCCGCGTGGCCGCTGGTTAGTCGAGAGGAACAGAGCAGCGGCAGCCATTCTCTCCATATACTTCACAAAACAACAACCACCACAACTGCGAGTGCATATTTAACAATTAAAAGGGACACACAATCTCCCATTGGAATTTGCGGCAGGTAAATTTTTCAGTTGTTTGGATAAAAAAGAATGCGCGCGGCGACTACGCGGAGGCGACTAGCCGGCGGCAATGGCGCCGCCGAGCCACCAAGTCCAAGTTTTCGCTAAACTGCCAGCGCGATCGAATTTCTCTGGGCGCGTCAAGTGGTTGTTGTTGCTCGTATAGTCGTCGGCAAGCGTGTGTGTCCATTAAGTTAATTGTTTTCTCTCAGCTCTCGTCATCGTTTATCGCCCAACAAACCGGCGACTAATTGATTCCTTCCGAGTTCCGATTTTCAGTGATAGTAAAGCGAGCCAATAACTCATCCACTTTGAGACGAATCTCGACCAGCACAGCAACTAAGCTGCCCACTTGTTGTCTCGTTGCGTCGTCGTCTTCGTTTTTTTCTGTTCGTTAGCTTGTCTTGGTGGTTTAGACACAAGACAAGACAGAAGGGACAGAAGGGATACGCAGATTTGGTAGAGAGTAAGAAGAATACTTACCGTACACGACCAGCCGAGTTGAGCGCAAATCCTCGCTGTCGAGCGAGGAAACGGAACAGGTGAAGCGGCCGCTGAGCTCCGTGGTGGGCGCGAGCAAGCGCAGCGCTCGGAAGCGCGAAAACTCAGCCATCTCCATGGCCAAAGTGGAGCGCAACGAGTCGATCAGTTGGCGCGAGTGCTTGCCGCCCAAATTGGCAAGCTTGTTTAGTTTGCTGGCCAACAGTCTGCGACTTTCCTCGGCCAAGAGTTGCGGCCTAATATTAGAGTCGCGAGGTCCACCTGTCGCTTGCGCTGTCGATAGTGATGCCGCCGTTGCTCCATCTCCAACTTCACCTCCAATTTCCATGCCGCCACCCTCACTTGCTGCTGTCATGCTATTAATATTACCTGGCTCGCTAGTGAGTGGGGAGCCGCTCGTTAGCCACTTGTAAGCCTGGAGCATAAAGTCTACGTCCTCGTTAACCTGGTAGCTCTTGTCCAGGAATCTCTCGTATTTGTCGGAATAAACTCGCTTGTTTAACTCCGGGATCCACTGATAAATTGGCTCCACCTCGTCATTGAAGAACCTGCATCGTTTATTTACATTTGTAATTTCAGCGTTTCATTTCAATGGGTATCATGAGTTTCGATCGGTTTATGTTCGGTTTAGATTGAGAATTCAAATTCAGACGTTTGATGGAGTTGAGATAAAAATTGAGATTTAAATGAGGGTTAGTAAAGGTGGCCAGCTTTAGATGATCTTCAGTTAACTGTTAGATTGCAGCTTGTGGGCCACTGAATTTGCTACACCAGGTCCAAGTTTTCCCAAGATTCAAATGCCGCCATCGCCACCATCTTTAACATCATCATCATCACATTTATTCATCTCGCCAAGCTGAGCGTCAATGAGGCAAATGAGCAACTCGAGAGTTTAAATGGAAGAGGTCAGTGGAACTTATTCACTCTCTTAGCTCCTTAGTGTCTGGGGATGGATTCGCATATCTCACGCGCCTGGAAGAAAAACAGACACCACATAGAATAAACAGTTTGTTGTTTGCAAAAAACGATGACAACACATCAGCTGGTTGGCGAGAGAGTGAGGGGGGAAAGCGTTAAAGTTTACAATGACCACGACAGGTTGTTAAGGCTGGTGTTGCTGTTGCGATGTTACGTAATTTCAGGTAAATGGCCGGCGCGCTTGGCATCAATCAATTGCAAGCTCGGTGTTTGCCCAGGGCAAAGTGATACTGTTGCATGGTAGCTCTTTCTGGTGAACTAACAATCGGTGCAGACAACAAGTGGTTGCTGTCTCCTTGCAACAATGCTCGTTACAATACCAAGCTTAAACATCAGGGGTAAGAAAGGCGGCAGGAGCCTACGCAAAAGTGGTGAGTTCTTCTTCCCCGAGCGTCGGGCATAAATCACGCCCACCTGTTAACAAGGGGCGAGATAGAGAGAGAGAGAGGGAAATCACCTCGAGGCGCTGCCACTTGACTTGAATTTGTTGATGCCCACTTGAGGGTGAGGAGTATCACTTTTGTGTGCTGTAAACTCAATATACTCTTGAAATTCATATGCGTAACAAATCTACTTACCACTTGATGGTTAGCCGCTCGTCTAGCTTCCTGTCAAACTTGAACATGCAATCTGATTTGTTTTTTTCACGTTGTTTGCAAGTCGGCGGCAGTCGGGAGATGACGCGTTGGCGAGTCGAGAGTTTGCGGGTTAGTTTGTGTTTATGTGAAAGTGTGTAAGGAATAAATTGGTAGATGTAACTTAAGAGGTTAGTGGGTCGTAGTTGACGTGGTCATCGTCGTCGTCTCGAATTCTTCCAGTTTTTCAAGTTAGAATAAAACACTTACCTATTGTTACGTTCTGTGTTCCATTTTGCACCGCTTCCGGAGCCAAAATTTTAACCACATGCAGCTTGTTTGCAACTGGCTTTCCCATTAAACCGCCGCCAGTGGCCACATTTTCGCGCTCGTCGGCCGCCGAGCCTATGAGCGGCTCGCCACCTGCACGCAACTCGCGCTCTCCTTCGGCTTCCGGTCGCGATTCTTCACCATAACTGCTAGCCGCTATTTGGTGGCCATTGGATTTGTGTTGGCGGCGACGCGTCGCCGCTGGCGGGTCGCGGTGGTGATCGTTGACTTCCGTCAACTCATCATTTGAATCGCCTCCATCATCAACATTCTCCTCGCTCTCCAATTCGTCGTTGCCATTTAGGTTGCCGCCGAGATCCAAACGAATGCTGCTGGTGCTTCGCTTGTGCAAATTTCTAACAAATTTACCTGTTTTAGGGGGAAGAAAAGAGAAAGAGAATCGATGGGAGTGGAGAATAATTTCTGGGGTTAGCCAATGTTTTGTCGTCGTCGTCGTCGTCGTTGTTAGTTAGGGGTAGTTGTGGGAAATTTAGAGAAGATAAAAAACGAAAGAGAAGCGCTGGGTTCTCAGGCGTGTGATTTTATGGCTTGTTAACTCGGTGGCCAGGCGAGGGGGCGAGAAAAGTCACATTGTGTTTACCTGAGCAGCGTTTCGCCGTGTCGTCTTGCAAACCATGGCCGCTAAGCTGCGAAAGCGACAAGCTTGACATGGAGCCGAGATGTCGCATGCAAACTAGAGAGATAGCGAGCAACAAGCAAACAAACAAATGGACCGAAGCCTAAGCAATGCACTCTGAGGGCTAGGAGAAACTAAAAAGAGCACAGCAACAGCAAGTGGACACAAAGAGTGTAAGCCGATTAACTGCTCGCCCTAAGCTAGCAGTGGCCTCTTCTGCCTCCTCCGCCTTCGTTGACAAAAAGAGGCAAGAAGCGCGACAAGTCCATTGTGTTTGTTATCGCAATCATCATCTTACCTGCAGGTTTTATATTAATGTTGTTTTGTTTTTGTATTTGAGAGGATGACACACAAGCTGCGAGCAGCAGCAACAACCTGCGAGTCTTGAGTCGCGCGACAAACCCATTCGCAGATTTAACTCAAGATTTTCCACCGACACTAAGCTAACGAGTTTAACCTACTGTTTTCTCGCCCCTCTTTCTCTCCATACCTTTGAGTTGTTTTCTTTGAACTAAGTAACAGCAAAAGTGTCGCCAAAACGGTCAAACAACTAAGACAAAAATAAGAAAGGTATACCGGACGCGCGCAGTGTCAAGTTTCAGAGCAAGAGATCAAACGAGGGGGACTGTAGTTTGAACTGACCAACAAACAACAGGTAAACTGAAGTGTTGCTAATTGTTTGACTGGTCGAGTCCATCAAAAGGCAAGCGGGCAATAGGAAAAACAATGGCCATGCAAATGAGATTGATACTTTTGTCGTGCAACTTCTTTCTCTCTGTTATTTTGCGAACCACCGTTCAAAAGCGCTCATCCTGTTTGGCCGCTTCTAACTTTGGGCTGGACTCGCGTTCTAAATGCGATTGGCCAGAGCGCGAGTCCATCATATCACTATGATGAGCTATAAGATTAACATAAACATTTACTCAACAACAAACTTCCCCCCTTCTCGTTTGTCTTGATTGTTTGGCGCCGAGCAACCAGAAATTAGCAATAGAACTAGCGTAGTTTTTGAGTTTAGTCTAGAGCTAATAACAACAAAGCTGCCGTTGGAATCGACGTCCACCCTCTTGTTTCAATGCATTTCTGCCTTGCCACTTTACTCTATCTAATCAGCAGCGAACATTCACTCTGCTAGTGTATTAAGTTTCGCCCTTGCAGCTTACCTGCGCCGCTACCTTTGTCATCATCGGAGTTTTAAGGGCGACGCTCATTAAGCCACTCGTTTGGACGACAATTAACTTTAGACGCGCGTCTCGTGGTCGGCGGCCATAAGCGACTGCAGCTGTATTAGCGGAAAGGACGCAACAGCAGCAGCAGCAGCAGCAGCAATAGAAGTTGTGGCACCCGCAGGTAGCAGCCAACAAGTGGTTGCTTCTTTTAGTTGGCCAGTTCGCAAAGTCGAGTTCAGTTGGTTGGCCGGCCAGGTAAATCTCGGCCAGTCTATTGTGCCTCAGGCGTAACCTTGACTGTCTGCATTGCTTTAGAAAGCGCTGCAAGCAGTTGCATTTGAGTCAACAAAATTTCAGTGGCCGCCCAAAAGAGCGGCAGCCTTCCAAAGAGAGAGAGAGAGAACTGCGAAAATAAAAAAACCCAACCAGCGGCCAAGTGGAGTGCAGGTGCCACTCGGTCGCTCTGCCCAAAATAATGTTCAATTTCCGTTCGTTTGAGCTGCTTGGCTGGCCACTTGTTGAATCTGGTCCCAACTCAAAGCGCAACTCCGGGTTTAGAGGCCCTCCGATGGAGAGGCGACAACCAGACGCGCGCTCAGCACGCAACCACCTGCGACCCAAAGTCACCTGAAGTCAATGGACGTTTACATGTCTGCCTTTTTCTATTCCACTCTCCATCGGACCATCAAAGCAAAGGAAAGAAGCGACGTCAGATTCGGTCCGCTGGTTACGCTCCTCAGTTTCTCTTGTTCTCGTGGTTCCCCACTACTAAAAACTTGGGCTCCCTCCACTAAACTCTCTCCGCTCGCCTGCTTGCGCCGCGTGATCATTTGGGCTGACATCCGGACCGATGAAATGACACTCTCAACGTCGATGGTGCCACAGTTTAGATGCTCTTTTTGCCTGAAACTTTCCTCAAACTATCTATTAGAAAGAAGCAATCTCTCATGTCCCAATACCGAGATCGACTTTCGCTTTGGTTGTCAGAGTTAGAGGAAAAAAGAAGCCCACAAAACTTTTGAAGAAAATCACCTGAATGAAAGTGAGCCTAATCAAGTGATAGAAATTCATGCAAATTCCTCAACAACAACAACAACAACAACAGCAACATCAACTTACCTGTCGATTCGTTTGGCCTGCTAAAAACTCGCGGCGTGTGAATGGAATTCGATTCACCAACTTGTCCAAGGGCACTTGTCGCTTCTCGGTGGTGGTTGTTGAAATTTAGTCTTTTCTTTCGCCCCTCAGTAATGGAATTTGATCTTGGAAGGATATCCAGTGAACCAAATTCTGGCGAGTTGCCATTCTCTTGATGCTTGAGATAGATGCCTCGGTGATTTCGCAGGTGATTTGATTCAAATGTCGCAGCTTCGGCCTCTTGGATTAACTTGAGATCTTTTGGCGCAACCATAACAACTAATAGGAGGATTGAGAGCAACAAGCTTGATTTCATAATAAGATTTAGCACTTCTTTTCTTAGATTTAATTTGCTGTTTGTTGTCGGTGATGTTTGCAAATTTTGCTGGCTAAACGTTCTATCAATTAAATTATTCTTTAATCCATCGAGATTAATGAACTTGTCTCCCTCTTCAGTCTCTTGATTAGTGCTATGAAGTGTCATCATTAAATCAACACTAATCAATTGCTCTCGATTTGATTGACTCATTTTGCACACTCAAACTTTGCTGAATCGTTTAATCCAGTAACTAATTTGCTACTCTCACAGTTACTAAGTCTTTTTTTAAATATCAATTGATCGACATCAATGAAGACACCTAACACCTACGCAACTTTCTCTCCTCGTCTCGCTTTCTGATGCTCGACTTACAACAAGCAAAACAACAAACGATTGGGTGGAAACGAGAAAAGAGTCTCGCCGATCGTTTCGAAGGTGCAAATGCGACGAGAGGGGAAGAGGGACAAAACGGATAGCACTAAAGTGGTCAACTTTTCACGAGGGAAGTGGGGAATCTTCGTAAATTTGCGCATGCGTTTGCGCACCATGCCGCTGCGCTAAACCGCAAGGTGTCGCCAGTCGTCCAGGTGAAGGAAGTGCGACAAGTGGTTGCTATTGTGGTTTCCTCGCCGTTGCTGCTGCTGTTGTAGATTAGAGGACCAAGTCGGGATTGAAGTAAACTGGATCCGCAAACGCCAGGCGGCGCCAGCGGGGCTTGCATCTCTTTTAGATGGACAGTCCCCATGGCGGACATGCGCAGTTTCCTCTCGAAACGGGAAGTTCTATTCTGCGCAACTCGCTATGGCAATAACCACCGACTATCCAGAAGAAAACTGGCCATTCAATGAAGTGGCTAACAGTAGAAAATTTGCCGTCTGGCAAGCAAGTTGATGCTTGAAATCCAAGATAAGCGAACGGAAGAGAGGAGGGCAAGATTCTTTATATTGAGAAGGCTTAAAGAGCATCATTATTATAAAGGTCACATTGTATCCAATCCAAAGACAAGTCTATTGATTCACCTGTTAATTACTTACCATTATTGGCGATTATCAATGAAAAGAAGAGCCATAAGTTCCACTTGCTCAAGATCTTAAGCGTAACTCAAGTTATCAGTCCACAGAAAAGGAAAAGCATAGTCTAGTTGCCAAAAATCATGATCGAGCCACAAATGTTTTTGTCACTGAAGAATCAAATGGCACAACAAGAATCTCATTGCAGAAGCGAGAGTTTGCAAAGGCGAAGAGGCTGCAAGTTTAAGTGGCGCAAATGCAAGATGTTAAAAACGGATAGTGGCAGTAGTCAATCAAATTTAGCTGCCAAAATGGCAAGCAAAAAGATCATCAGAAACCACTTGTTAGTGGCTATCATTTGTTGCCTCTACTTCATATCAAAAACAAGCGATTGTTTCGCGTCTCAAGTTTTTATGCCTCAAATGACAAGTAGCAAGTATGCAGCTCAATCTCAAAATACAGGTAAGTCTTTATCATTGTTTTTATTTTTTCCAAATGCACTCAGGTGGATTTTGTCTGCCTCAAAGTAATAGCCGAGTTATTGAAACTTTCCACTGTCATGATCAGAGAAGACAGGCAGTCGAAACCAGTCCGGTTTTCCTGGTCCCGGTTTGGTTGTCATAACAACCCATTGAACCAGAGTTGCCTTTTGGGTTGACTTTCTGGTTGCTACTAGAACCAGAATCGGAATAAAACTTTTGCGTGCGAGCAACTAGAAGTGGCGAGGATAAGAGAGCAGCTGCATTTTGAGATAAAGTCCGAGGACGTCGACCACCTTTTCCTCTTTGTTGAGTTCTGTGGAGATTGTCGCTTGCGATGGTTGGTTTATTTTGGTGACAAACCCCACATCTGTGCTTCACGAGATGAGTATGATATTATTATTGAGCCACACGGGAGCCAAACGGGAGACGCAAATCTGCATTGAAAGTAAATCAATCACATTGACTCGTTGGTGTTGTGATCGCTCAATGGAGTTGCGTAATTTTTCGGTTGCGCCAGTTATCTCCTTGGTGTCAATTCGGTGGCTAGTAAATGATTTTATAGCGAGATAAGAGACCGGCGCCCCAGAGTTATGGGCAAAGTTACGGTGAAAACTTTCGCTCGACTCTTTTTTGCTCTCTTTCTCTCTCTCGCTCCCTCATTTTCGTGGAGTTCATGATTTAGCCACTGCCGCTGTGTGAGTCCATTATTCTTTCCGCTGCTCATTTGTTGTTGTCGTCGTTGTGGTAGTTGGTTGCGACCTGCAGTCAAATCCAGAGTAGCTCACTGGAGGCCGCGGAAAAGACACAAGCGAGCAAGTGAGCAGCTCGCTCACTAAATGCGTCGACCACAACAATGGCGTCGCAGTTGTCCCCTTCGCTCGAGTCGACTCTTTAGAGACTGTGACTTCTGGCTGCAAAAAGAGCCACAAAATTACCATTAAGTTTTCCTCGCTTCCATGAAAGAGAGCTGGTTGCGTCACCACGACCAGCCAAAAAGACGAAGATCACGATGACGACAGCGACTAAGACGATCAATTGGCTGCCCGGAAGGACAATCAATTGGTCAACTGGCCATCCTTGCCGCCGAGGGGGCGACTCTTGTTATTGTTGCGCGACTTGATTAATGAAAAGCCACCGAGCAGTCGATCGTTTGTACTTTTGGGTTGCGGTCGTCGTCGCCGGCAGCCTATGTTTTGGTCTTGGGCCAACTTATAAGAGCAGTCAACGAAAGAAAGATGAACTTCTCTCCATGCCAGCAATCCTCTCGAGGCCTCAGCTCGTGCGTTGGCCCCCTCAGATTGCTCTCTTTGTTTTGTTTCCGCGTTCAAGTTGTGCAACTTGCAGTAGGAATACAAAACTATCGAAATTTGCGCTCCACTTGCTACTCGAGTGCAGAGGCTTTCGCGTGCCTCCATTAGGATGGCAAGATTTCAAATGGTCAATCCGGTGTCTTCATTAGTTCGACTCTCTAGTTATTGTCGTCGTTCTCGTCGTGCGTTTGAGTCATCCAATCCGAGGTGCGCCATGGAAACGCACGCGCACACACTTACACTGGAAACCTAGACTATGTGTTTACAATTTTGAGTTTGGTCACCAGTTAGTCGTTTGGTTTGTCTCTGACATTCGAAGCAACTAACTGGCGCTCGTGCTCTTTACCTCTGCCATTTGGCCCCAATGCTCTTATCTCTCTGCACACTTTATGGCCTTGTTTGGGCCATGGCTTACGTGAGTCTGTCGCGTAGCTCTAGCGACAAACCAGCGCACGCAGTTATCGTCTTGCTCATAATAGCACGCCGCGGCCGAGGAGCGTTTGGTGTTAGGAATGAACAGGTAAAGTGAGCAGTTGGCTCAGACTGTTCACTAGTGTTAGCCGATAAGAGGGGGAAAAGAGTGCTAGGGACAAGACAATAACCTGGGCGAAAGAAAAACTACAAATTTAACGCCGCTGTCTAATGGCAAAAAGACAGCGGAGTTACAGATAGAAACAAAGTGCTAGCCAATGGGAGAGTGGCAAGTAAGCGAAGGGGCAAACAGAAGGTTATATGATTATATTGATCTCTCCCTTAATGTTTATTCGACTAGCTAACGCGGCCATAATTCACTGCAGCTCCTAGCTTGTTGTCTCAATCTCGCTTTTGCTCCCCTTTCCTTCGATGTCCAAAACCAAAAAGAGCAACAGCAACAGCAACACTAAACCTTAACCTAAACCGATGGCGGTGGCGGTGGAGGTGACTCACTTGCTGAGAGTCGCGTGGCTAGCGCCGTGTGCAATTTGAATACCAGCCAACTTCCGGCTGGCCAACTTTCGGCACGTGCGGCGAAACATTATCACGTCCACTCGTCTCTTTTGAGCGACTTTTCCTCTTTCGCGCTCCACAGCAAGCAACTAGAACGATAAAAGCGAGATTCAAATTCAAATTTTTGCCCTCCTCGCCAACTCCCCCTCTCTCTGTGATATATTCGTACAATCGGCCCGAGAGTTTGTTGTGTTATGCAATTGGATTTATCTCTATCTGGAGACGCAATAGTGGCGGCGGCAACCAAATCACTTGATGGATTCAAAGTGGCAACTTGACTGCTGCCTCCTCCGTTTGCTTCCGTTTACTCAATCTCACTCACCGTTACAGAGAGTGAGAATAGGGTGGCCTCACCTTTCAACATTGCAAGTGTTTGTGGAGCTACCTAACCTAAGCAACCACAGCAGAGACCCCAACGACTGGCCAGAGCAAAAACGTGACGAGCCTACACCAAGAGGGGGCAATTCAACTCAGACGACGGGCGAGCCCAGGGGCATGAGTTGGAATTCGAATGGTGCGATTGTTTGCGGTAACTGGCCGGCAAACTAGGTGAGTCTGTTGTTGGTGGCCAGCAAGCGAGCAAGGCGGAAGTGAGAGATAACCCGAGCAAACTGACCACCAGTGTGGCACGCGAAACTCAACGCGCACCAAACTTGCCTCTCAATTAGCTTGCCGCCTCCATCTCTTTCTCTCGACGAGAGTCTCCCTTGGAACTCGCTCACCGATCCGATGGACCCGAGAGAAAAGAATGAAGAACCTCGGAATCTCGGAGCGTCACAAGCCTAAGAAGCGACGACCAGCGCGACGTGAATCAATGAATAGCAATGAGATGTGAGCCAAGGGAAGACGACTCGTGCAGTCTAACTGTCAGTCAAGAGATTGAGCGTCACTCTTGTAATCTCCCCTCAGAACAGTTGGTTGAGATAGAGACCGAGAGGAGAAAGAAGATCGCTCACTTCCATCGACTGAATATAAAATCGTGTGAGTCGCTGGGTCTGGTGGCCACCGAGCTGAACAATACCATTGCAAGGATTCACGATGACCGGAGGCAAGAGTATATTGATGATGGGAGTTGTGGAAGTCCATGTGTGCGTAATTTCTATCTTGCCCGTGATAGACAATTATGTAACCAATGATCTATCAAAGTAAGAATTTCGTGTCATTTGATTGGCAGGATAATGATGATTACAAGTATTGAAATTTTGCGGGTTGCGTGAGACTTAAATAGTATGCTTGGGGCTTAATTGATTTTTGATCTAGTCGAAAAGAAGGATTTGTAAGATTCACTAGCCGAGGGCGAAAATCTTTGGTAAACTTTGGGGCATTGTGTATATTTGGCCCCATATCGATCGGGGTGATTCACCCCGGTCGTGTCTATTTTATCGCTACTTGCCCAGATTTACTACCTCTATTAGTGCAAATCTTCAATCTCCGCAACTTCCAGGTATCGAGGGGAAAGGCATCGGATTCAACTGTATTGCGAGTAGCAACAGGGTCAATGCGACAAGTATTAGGCTCTATCGTACTCCGTCGAGTAAATCCGAGTCGAAAAATACCCCATTCTACACTTCTAGACCTTCAGGACGAGGTTCCCTTTGCCAAATCCCAGGGTGTCTTGGAGCAATACTGAACGAGCTACAATGTTAGTTCGAGTTGCAAAACTTGCATCCTGATTGTAGGAGAAGAATGCAGAAAATACCACTCCAAAAGCACCTCTCCAGCCTAAACGGTGCTACTTGGAAGGCAAACTACGCAACCGGATGCTCAGAATCGTGTTTCGGAGTCGTTTGCTGGTTTTGTCGTTTGCCTGCGACGTGTAGTTTTCGGGCTGAGTGTGTCGCAAAAGTACCACGACCAAACAAGCCTAGCTAGCACAGCGCGCTGTCGCCGTAGTTTTGCGACACTCGCAGGAAAGAACGGCAGGCAAATGTGCGAATGCGGAAAATAACATGGGCTCCTACGGGGAAGAATAATGATTATCGTTTCCAGGTTTGTCGATTAACTTTTGTGAAAGTTGCACAGTATTCTGCGCTGATGGCGAGCTATCGATGGCCGAGAGCTTGTAATTTTTTAAGATTTTCTTAGTGTGCATTTGGTCGGCCAAACAGTCGGCAGCTAAATATTGGAGCCTAAATTAGAGGGTGAAAACAGGGTCGACTGTCCTCGGTATCATCGATTATCTTGTACTCGAGCATCAAAGGGCCACCTGTGCAAATTTGGTAGAATTCTATGTACGCATTACGAATTTGTCAACACTCTCTCTAAATAGAGGTATCTGTCGGTAATAACATAACCTGTGACTAGATTGTTACGAAAATTGGACAGTTGGTGCCTCATAATGACAAATGTAACTCGGCAAAAAATGGCGATTATCTAAGGAGGACTAGATGCGATTTTACTCGTTCGCAAAAAAGGCCTTTGAATTTGTGAATTCAAATTTGAATATGACTAGAGGCTCAAATTTATCTGGTGACTTTGGCCCACTCACTTAATAAGATTACTTAGTCTCTCGGACAGATTAGGCTTCAATATATCCACCCATCGCAATGCCGTGTGCCTAGGTCTAGAAAATGAAATTATCTCATTATCTGGTAACCTTTCGACAAATTTTCACTAGAATTGCACAGCCTACGTGAAACATAACTTAAAATAAACGGGCGAAAAATGACATTTAATGGAGTATATCGAGATACTTTCTCGCTCAATCGAAAATATGACCCTCAAATTTGGGGAGTCAAATTTTGTTGCGTTTAGAGGGTTCAACACCTGAGATAATATTACCTGTGTTTACGAGCTACATTAAAGTGTTATCTGTGCAAATTTACTTGAACTTGATAGATGAATTATGAAGTTATGAGCTCGAAGTCAAATATGGGTCATTTAGATATTTGTCGATAGAAGTGGCCAAGATTTTCACACTCCCTTCCCAACAAGACAACAAGTGCCCACTTGACTTTTGTGGCGCTTCGACAGCTAGTTTTCTTATCTGAACTAAACTCAACGACGAGCTCGACTCGGAGGCCGAACAGGAAATTAACTCTCGCCCGTGAGGTCAGTCCATTTAGTTGGAGTGGAGTGGCTGCTACTGTTGCGACTGCTGGCCACACGGGAGCCAGAAGAAAGTGGCCACTCAAGCGTCTGGCATTGCATTGCATTTCATTGCTGTTCATCGAGCTAGAGCAAAGTTGATGCGGGACATGGAAGCGGCCACTTGTTTCCGCACTTGCCTCTTGCTTCGCTCGTTTCCTGTTTGTCTCCGGTGCAGCAAAACTTTTGATCCCTTGACTTTTGTGGCGTCGCCGTGAAAACAAACGTTAGTGAAATTGCAAACTCTACGGAGACGACGACCACGCCGACGACGATGGCGCAAAGTGTCGCACTTTTCGACTCTTTTGTTGGAGGTCTCACTAACAACTAAGAGCAACAACAACAGCGACAGCGACAGCAAAGACGACGACAGAAACGCCAGAGCAACAACTAGAGGAAAACTTAAACTTCCATGTTTCTCTTGTTCTGTAGCCAAACTTCGCGCTTCGTTTGCTGGCCACTTGCTCACCTTCGCCAACTTTTGCTGGTGGTTTAGCCAGTGCTTTTGCCGCCGGTTGGTCCACTGGTTGGTTGGCAGACAGCCGTCCATCTAACTGGCTGCTCTTTTTGTTGGCTATATATTAAACTCGCAACTAGACTGTTCATTTCAGTTAGCGGCGGCGGCGTCGCCGCCAACCCAGTTGATGTTCAGCAAAAACTAAAGCGAGAGTTAAAAGTTTGCAAGGTTGAGGAATGGATTTGGAAAGTCGGAGGAAGGAAAACAAAGAGAAGTTACAGTCGGAACTAATGGACACGACAACGAGTCGCTTCGAGTTAAACTTGAATGTCCCTTTGGTTTGGATTAGTTGTGCTTTTGTCGTCGTGGTCGTCGTTGTTGTAGTTGTAGTTGTTTTCGTTGTTGCAATTGTCTTTCATTTTGTGAGCGACAACAGCAATAGCAGCAACAAAAAACGAAACTTGCAACAAAAGTGAATGAGACATAACAATTAGTTTTGGATAATGTTGTGTGCTGGCTGCCCTCTAGAGTTACCTGAGCCCTCTCGTCTGCTGAAGATAGAAAGGAGAGCTCGAACAATAAATTAAATTTTATAAAGTGGGTGGCGATTGTATCACTCACCTGGACGCCGAGAACACGTTGATCTTTTGGTGATTGGTATCAGACTTAATGACCTAAGCGCGCCAGGTACTTTGATGGACTTCAGACTCCCCAATCAAGTATATCTCATCTACATTTTACACGCCCAACTGCAAGCGAACGAATCAATTTTGCATTGAAAACTGGCTGAATGTCGTCCAGTTTATTGTGACGATGATCACAGACGTATTTCAAGTGTCAATCGTCTCATGAAACTTGCATTCAGACGCAGGTGTGCTGCAATAATCTTGTGCCGATGATTATATAATCTCGGTGGCCTCTAGTTTTGCTAAAAAGCGGCACCTTTTTTATGGACTCAAATATCAACACAGATTTCAGTTTAGTGTCTCGCTGCTTCCCGGTGAGCCAGTCTATTCTTAGTTGAGTGACGAAGGCCATCACTTTGTGCTTGTGATCATGAACAAGAGTATTCATCAACACAATAGAGACACCTTTTGTGTTTATGAGTCTCCTGCGAGTGTATCAATTTCACAGGTGAGAACACAGGAGATCATTAAAGATGAACCCGAAACACTTTGCACCGATTGCCCTGCTGCTGTTGGTTCTCATTCTTGCCATTTGCTCGTGCAACTGTCGCACTAATGAGGAGTCAGGAGATGAGCTGAATGTTGATAACAAAAAGAGTAATGAGTCCCCGAGGAGCAGGTTCAAGTTGCCGTGGATGCTCGAGTTTGCAAAATTCAAGTCCTTGTTTCATAAATCCTATGGCTCGGTGGTTGAAGAGTTAAAAAGAAAACAGCTCTACCTGGCAAACGCCATGAAGTCCGTGATTTCCGGCATCAGGTACAAGTTTAATCATGGAACTTACAGTCTTCGCGTGAACCAAATGAGCGATTGGACCGAGAAGGAGGTGAGCGCCATTTATCCCAAGCAGCCGACGCTACCTGTTGATGTTGAAGTTAATGATCATGATGATTACGACAATAAAAATTCAATGAAGCGACAGAAGCGAGAGACTTTGGCAGATTCCGATTTGGAAGACAAAAAATTTCTCAAGCCAAAGCAAAGAAGCCAACTGATCCTCGGGAAATCTGAAAAGCCTTACCTGGTTTCAGATCACTCTTGGCACAAGATCCACTCAGTTGATTATGCCAAATGGAAGCGAGTTTTCGATGAGAAAAGGAGGATGTTGAGGGATGGATCCAACAAAGAGAAGCAAGCAAACGAGCTGATCACCGACCATCGAGCTTGTTTCTCGAAGGTGAGAAACCAGGGCAAGTGTGGCTCTTGCTATGCCTTCGCCACAATCTCGCTAATCGAGTATATCCATTGCAAGGAGACGCGCGAGAGGGTGGAGTTTAGCGAGCAGTATGTTGTAGATTGCGGCCACTCGAGGCCGGAGTTTAAGTTGATCGGATGTGTTGGAGGGTTGAGCATGAATGTTGCCTCATTTGTGGCCACCGTTGGACTGGAAACTCGCGCCAAGTACCCATACTATGAGCGCCTCTACGAGTGTCCGCTGAAACCAGATGTCGACGCATTCAGAATGGGCGAGTATCGTAGTAATCTGGATAGCGGCTTAGTGGTGGACTTAATTTACATGGAAGAGTATCTAAAGTTTAATCCAATGACTGTCTCAGTTTTGGTTCCAACTGATTTCAATCAATATGGAAACGGTGTGCATCCGGGAAACAATTGTGATCCAAATCAGCATCATGCCATGGTTTTGGTCGGACAGGGGCGAGAGGACGGCCAGGAGTATTGGCTTTTGCGCAACTCTCACTCGGAAGCGTGGGGAGAACGTGGTTATTTCAAGCTCAATAAGTTGGCCGATTGTTTCTTCCCCAACTATGGCTATATGATGGCCACAACTGATGGACGCACCACTTCGCTGGCTCTCTACAAGAATCCAATACGCCAGAATTTTACATTGGGCTTGAGGACAAAACCAATGCGTCTCACGATTGCAGGTTTCAAGATCTTTTAGATCCATGTATTTTGATAGGTACGAAATAAGAAGTTTAATAGGATATTGATCTATTGCAGGAATTTTTTGATAGATTCTAGTGAAATTAGATTCGGTGAATATAATGATCGTGAACATTCATTGTGAAGTCAAATCAACTCGCCAAAGACCGCAATTATGAAGGCTCTCTGGAGCGTTCTTAATGGACCTGCACTATCTGGGGTGATATCCCAGATTGTGTCAGTCTTGCCCGGTTTCCTTGATGAGTTTATATTTAGTGCAAATCTTCAATCTCCGCAACTTCCAGGTATCGAGGGGGACAGGCATCGGATCTAACTGTATTGCGACTAGCAACAGGGTCAATGCGACAAGTATTAGGCTCTATCGTACTCCGTCGAGTGAATCCAAGTCGAAAAATACCCCACTCTGCACTTCTAGACCTTCAGGACGAGGTTCCGTTTGCCAAATCCCAGGGTGTCTTGGAGCAATACTGAACGAGCTACAATGTTAGTTCAAGTTGCAAAACTTGCATCCTGATTGTAGGAGAAGAATGCAGAAAATACCACTCCAAAAGCACCTCTCCAGCCTAAACGGTGCTACTTGGAAGGCAAACTACGCAACCGGATGCTCAGAATCGTGTTTCGGAGTCGTTTGCTGGTTTTGTCGTTTGCCTGCGACGTGTAGTTTTCGGGCTGAGTGTGTCGCAAAAGTACCACGACCAAACAAGCCTAGCTAGCACAGCGCGCTGTCGCCGTAGTTTTGCGACACTCGCAGGAAAGAACGGCAGGCAAATGTGCGAATGCGGAAAATAACATGGGCTCCTACGGGGAAGAATAATGATTATCGTTTCCAGGTTTGTCGATTAACTTTTGTGAAAGTTGCACAGTATTCTGCGCTGATGGCGAGCTATCGATGGCCGAGAGCTTGTAATTTTTTAAGATTTTCTTAGTGTGCATTTGGTCGGCCAAACAGTCGGCAGCTAAATATTGGAGCCTAAATTAGAGGGTGAAACAGGGTCGACTGTCCTCGGTAGCATCGATTATCTTGTATTCGAGCATCAAAGAGCCACCTGTGCAAATTTGGTAGAATTCTATGTACGCATTACGAATTTGTCAACACTCTCTCTAAATAAAGGTATATGTCGGTAATAACATAACCTGTGACTAGATTGTTACGAAAATTGGACAGTTGGCGCCTCATAATGCCAAATGTAACTCAGCAAAAAATGGCGATTATCTAAGGAGATTTAAATACAATTTTGCTTACTTGAATCCCGAATCCCTAAATTTGAAAATGTTCTTCCCAAGGGTGGCGAGAGCCTCATGTTTCTCCGTTGATGTCGGCTATGTATCAATAGCACATCGTCAGCTGTATGCTCGAATTGGCACACTCATATCGAATGTTAATCCCGATATCTTCATGGGTTGAAAAATGCACACGAGTTTGCAGTTTCATCAATGAATGATGAAACTGCAGATTCTAGTGGAATTTCCTGAGTGTCTCCGGCAAGCTAGTAGCTCTCTCTCTTTGGCCTCAGTTGTCAAAAAGCACACACCATCGCGATCACAGTAGCGGTGGCCTCAGATTGACGATGAGCGGTTATGTGCTCACAAAGTTCCAGACACCAACATACTCGGTGGGGAAAATTCGATGCCAAAATGAAGAGTTGAGTTCACCACATGCAAAAGAATGTCTATTTTGATTCCAAAAGAGGCGAACATGAAATCTACCCGTGCTACAGGCAAACCCGCTGTATCCCGCTACATCCTTTGGAATGTTGGTTGTATCTGAATGATAACGCAACTGATAGTGTGTTATCATTGATAGAGAAAGATGTCTGTGACAAAGAAACAGAAAGTGAGAGGTAAAGAGTTAGAGTTTAAGCTTAGCTCTAAAATTAACAAAAATTATCATCATGCGAGGGGCCAGTAAGTTGGTTGTTGTTGTTGCCATTGTGGCCTGGGTGCTTATTGCTCTGAACCTAGCTAGCCAACAGTCTTTTGCCCAAGAGACGGGCGCAAAAGCCACCGACTCGGCACTCTCCAAACCGGATGAGCCTCAACGAACAGGTGGCCGCAATGCGTTCAAGTTGCCCACATTTTTTGACTTCTCTAGATATAAGTCTATATTCAAGAAGTCATACAAGTCAATCACGGAGGAATTGATTCGACAGAAGCTGTTTATAGCTCGTGCATTTAGAACCTTCATGGCTGCAATCAAGTATAAGCTTGGAAAATGTAGCTACTACTTGAAGATTAACAAGCGTTCCGATTGGACACCCGACGAGCTAGACGCCAATCTGTTGCATAATAATAGGGAAGGCCTAGGAGGAACCTCTCGGCCGGAACCAGCGCCGTTGGCCACCGAGGAGGAGGTTGCCGCCGAGTTGCACCGTTTTATGGAAAATGATGTGTTAGCTGAGTTTGAGATGCCGGCCGTGCGTGAGAGCCATGAAACCCAGGAGAACCAAACGCCAGCCAGAGATTTCAAGCGAGTTTTGTCAATAGATTCTCTTGGACCCCAACCCGAGACTGTAACTGAGTCGCCGGAAGTGAGAGCCAAGTATAAGGCTCGCATCCCGTCAAACAATCCCGATTACGAGAGACCGGAAATGATGAGCCTCGGTGCTGGGGAAGAGATGGAACACGACTATCATGAGCTGGATTATTTTGTCAAGATTGAGAAGGCTAGCGCACGGGTGGCAGGAAGAGTGGGAAGCTTGTTCAAATCATTGAATGACCTTGTTGTTGGAAAGCAATCCCCACCTGCCATTCAGAAGCCAGTTAAGTCGGACCTACCAGACGAGGTGTTCGTTGACCAGCGCCGATCAGGTTGTTTCTTTAAGGCACGCGAGCAGGGCCGTTGCGGTTCGTGCTATGCCTTTGCCTATATCGCTCTTCTCGAATACATGTACTGCAAGGCAACCGGAAATCTAGTTGAATTCTCGGAACAATACATGATCGATTGTGGTTACAGGGAGAACGAGCGAATGGAAGGATGCGATGGAGCGCCACTTTTCGAAGCGGGAGAATTCATTGTCAACTATGGAATTGAATTGAGATCCACTTATCCATATACCAAGCGGCGTAATGATTGTCCCTATCCAAAAAATACACCTAAATCTCATATGGGATACCTAAAGACAAAAACGAAATTATTCTACATCACCGCCAAGAGGTCAGCTCTCGAGCGGTTGGTTGTTAAGACGCCAATGGTTGTTGGAATCGGAACTAAAGGTCCCGATTTCCACGAGTACGGTGGCGGTGTGCACGACATGAACGGATGTCCGGCAGCTGATGTAGACCATGGGGTGCTTCTGATTGGTCATGGACGCGAGGATGGCCAAGAGTATTGGCTAATGAGAAACTCGCACGGAACTACCTTTGGCGAAGACGGCTACTACAAGCTTGCCAAGAGTGCCAATTGTATCTTTTATGAGGCACATAGCTTCGGCAATCGGAGGCGCAACTTTGATATGAAGCCGAAGTTAAACTCAAAGAGCGACCAAGCACTGATCAAGAAGGCGGGCGATAAGATTGGCCGATTGTATATAGACAAGTTTATGAGCAAGCAGAGCAACTGAACAGTTGGTAATTGAGACGAGTGAGCGTATTGAATTCTGCTAGGGTTTCGCGTATATTAGTGTGTAAAATTAGTTTAAACATTCTTCTTTCAACTTAGCCTTCGTGTGATCTATTGTTTGTTGCGATTCACTCCACAAACCAAATAAATTAGTGATGCGTTGTTACATTTATGTGATCTTATCCAAATTATACTCACTTTAGATGAAAGAGAAATTAGTTGATGTAATCCAGCGGAACTCGAAAGTATATTTATAACTTGATCGCCGCGGCCATTTCTGTTGGCCTTGTCGATGGTAACAAGCATATTTTATCATGTTGTCTTGATAGAAATTCTGGTTATTAGACGCAACACGGATACTACTAACTTGCTATTCGATGCATCATTTTGATCTCGACGAAGTCGTGGAAGTGTGCACGACAAGAAGGGATGTCTGGCAGGTAAGGTAGATCGTGCGGCGCTTCTGATTAGCAATGGCTGAGAGAATTGGCTAGTTAAAAACTTCCGTGGTATTTCCTGTAGCGAGGGCGAATATTACAAGCTTCCCAAGAAGGAAAACTGTGTCTTTGCCACACAATATATTATGGCCAATAAGAGGAGTAAGAAGGTTTTGATTGAGCTAAAGAAAAACACTCACATCGATGGATCGGCAATCAACAGCAAGTATGTGGCGCCCGATGAGAAGGAAGTGGTGTATCGTCGACGCCCGAAAAACTAGTTGAATTGATTGATCCAGGTGGTATGACATCTTTGGTTAGCTTTTGTCTACCTGGCAGGTGTGTCCGTCTGCTCGCTGACTCCCTGAGTCTGGGCAGTGGATTTACAGTGTTGATGTGTTAGATCATAAAATTCCATATGAATCTGAATGAGATTTGCGTAAATTAGTACGTTTTTTCTCTCCCATAAAATAAGATAAGTTACCTTTCCCCCTGCCTGTCAGCTTTTTTGCGCTTCTTTGCGTCGCACTATAATTAGCCCACTTGTTGTACTTGCTTTGAACTCTGTTCTCGCTCTTTATTTCTTTGTATTGATCGCAATTCAGGTAGAAACACAAATAAAGCAGAAAGATGAAAACGATTACAGTGCTGTTCATTTCAATTACCTCACTGAGCGCCATACTTTTATTAGTATCAGCGGCGCCCACAGACAACAATGATAATCCTGTCGACGCGATCACATTACCAAACGCAGCCGATACAACAGCACTTATCGACCAGGTGACTCCAGCACCAATACCAACTGGCAGCAAATTCATTTCTTATTTTGGACGGTCCAAGCAAAAGATTGGAAACTGGTGGGGCTATGCCCGCAACCTGCTCCATGAGTCGAAGGCGAATGTTGTCTCGGCGCGCAAACGCTTCCGCTTGCCGAAGGTATTTGACTTTGCGAAATTCAAGGCAATCTTTAAGAAGACCTATCGCTCTTTAGCGGAGGAAATTATGCGTCAAAAGCTATTCTTGGCTCGGGCCTTCCGTTCAGTTATTTCTGCAATCAAGTACAGGCATAAGATGCTATCCTATTACTTGCGCATAAACCAAATGAGTGACTGGACTCCCGAGGAGCAGGAGTCCATTCGTATGCATTTGGGTGGTAAGAAAAGACCAAAGGCTGGCCCACTGGCTCTGGCCTCGGAGGAGGAGATTGTTCGCGAGTTGGCCAGGGTGCAGGAGCATGCGCAGGAGCCAGGCTTCTCTACTATCTTCAAAGACATATCTCCTGCGCTAACAGGTGGCAGTGATTCGGGAGTTAAGACATCGCAATCGAGTGGAGAGAGAAAGAGACGTAGCGTGGTGCAAGGGAATCATAGTTCAAGAGAATACCTGAGTTTCCAGGAACTCATCACTCCCCACGAGAAGAGTCGCGAAGAGCCACCGGAAATAAGGGCAAAGATTCGTGGAAATGTTTTAAGGAACGGCAAAAAACCAGCTAAGACCAGATCGGCTCCCGCCAACGACAACAACCACATTGATTCAGCTATCAATCAATCACTCCAACCCCGCTTGAGATCGAGCGACGGTCCGCAGCCACGCAAGGTGGTTGGCGACGAGTACTCGGATGGAAAGTATGAGCACGATTTAAGGGAGCACACAGGAGTCTCGGGCAACTTTGGCGAGACCCTTTCCGGTTTAGCTAGCCAGATGGCAGGTAAGCTAATAGCGAAATCGAAATCAAGCTACGGAGACGACGACGATGACGGCCAAGGCGACAAGGTTTTCGTCGACCATCGCGAGTCAAATTGTTTCTTCCTGCCGCGCGACCAGGGGGACTGTGGTTGTTGTTACGCGTTTGCATTCACCGCTTACGTGGAGTTCTTGCATTGCAAGGAAACCGAGGCTTTGGTTCCATTCTCGGAACAGTACATGGTTGACTGTGGACCGAGAGGCAAGTTGTCAGGTTGCAATGGAGCTCCGCTCGCTTGGGCGGGCAAGTTTATCCTGAACTTTGGAATCGAATTGCGCACCAACTACCCGTTTAGGGAGCGCCAGGATCAGTGTCCCTACGAGCCAGATACCGATCCAAGGGCAATGGGCAACCTGAGAGTCGGGGCACAAGATTTGATTGCAATTCCAACGACACTTGAGTCGTTGGCGCGACACATTGTTGATGCGCCAATTCCAATTGGAATCGCAACCGATGGCACCGACTTTACGGAATACGGTGGCGGTGTGCACGATCCACCAAACTGTCCCGAGAAGACGGACCACGCAGTGTTGCTTGTGGGCCACGGTCGCGAGGACGGCAAAGAGTATTGGCTGATTAGAAACTCGCACAGTTTGGCCTTCGGTGAGCAGGGCTACTACAAGCTTGCCAAGTTGGCCAATTGCATCTCCGGAGATGGTTATGTTTTTGGCAATGGGGTTGAGGAAACGGGAATTCTGTGGCCAGAGGAGAATCCGAAGAATGATCTCGAGTTAGTGAAGAGACATTATATGAGAAATTTAGCCAGCGATTTGGGTCAGATCTAGCCCCGATCAAAGGCAATAACCACAAGCTAGGTGTTCGAAATGATGATGATCCACCTGATCAACAAAACAATTCACTCTCACGCAAAAACGGTGATATTAAACCAGACCGGAAGTGAGCGAGACCACTTGTTTAACAGGTATCGCCATTGATTGTATGCAATGTTGTGTTTCGTTACAGACTTCTCGGCAACGACAATTTTGTCTCGTGGTTGTGATGATGGTGATTGACTTTTGCCCATTCGACGGTGCGTTCAGGGAACAGGTAAAGGGTGGTGGTGATATTATTAGACTGGATGTCTCTCCATCTAGCTCCCTCTCTATATATTTGCCGTCATCATGTGTGCGCCGCTAATATCTCTCAATGGTGGAACTCAATACTAAAAGAGCGCCACCATGAGGAGGCGAGACCGGCGAAAGGCTATACATTTTTGCAGGCAAATCAAAAGAGCAACTATGAAAAGTTTCCATCTTTTTTGTTTACTTGATATGAAAACGACGAGGACGAAATATCACCCACCTCATCTTCAGTCTCTAGCACTGCAACAGGTGGTGAATCTTTTAGAGTAAACTAGACACACTTTCACTCACACAAATTGATATAATAAAACCAAGTTTTCAACCTGCTGTTCAACGACAACGACAACTCAATCATTTCTCACCGATGATTAGACTAGTCAATTGAAATGACAGTCGATCAGAGTAAAAGAATTAGATTGACTCTATTGGTGGGCCTTTGCGTTGCGGTCCTAGTCTTGATTGGCCACTTAGCGCTTGCAGCTCCACCAACAGACGACAGCAACAACGATGTAGCCGAAGGTGGTTTTGAATCGCCGCGAGGCAAGTTTACGTTGCTAAAATTGTTCGATTTTGCTAGGTATAAGCAGTTGTTCAAAAAGAGTTATGCCTCATTGGCCGAGCAGGCGATTAGGCAAAAGTTGTATTTAGCAAGAGCAGCGCGTGCGGTTATCTCGGGCATCAAGTATAAGTATGGATTGGCTAGCGAGTACTTGAAGGTAAACTCTCGCAGCGACTGGACCAAGGAGGAGATTGCCACGAGTAAGTTGCGCAATGTCAAGCTTTTCGCAAATGTACCTGGCGCATATGCAAACATCCAACCGCCTCCCGTTACAACCGTGCCACCTATTGATGGCGACAAGCCTCTTGAGATGGTCGACGCTGAGCAAATTGAATCGCAATTGAAGGAGATCGCCGAGGGTCAGAAAGTTGAGCCGGGCTTAGCAAAGATTATGGACGAATTGAATAATGGTGGCGCAAGGAGAAGGCGACAGGTAGAAAAGGTACACGAGATTTCAACGAGTGATCTCGTTGGCGACACTCAGGTTCACGAGCCGCCTGAAGTTGAGAAAAAAATTGTACGCGTTCCCAAAAGCAACAATCCCACCTACCAGCCACCGGAAATGGCGAGTTTTGCTGACATTAATTCAGATGAGGATTCCAACGAGCCATTAAAGCCAACAAGTTCAATGAAAACAATCAATTACTACACTGTAATTAGCCAAGATCAACGCGAGCAAACAGGCGAGGCTCTAAAGTCGATCTTTTCCGACTTGGCCAAAACTCTATTTGGAAGTAGAGGTTCAAGTTCAGATGAGAGTCAGCGCAACAATGACCAGCAACAGCAAGCCAATAAGGAAAAGCAAGTTAGTGACAAACCCAATGAGGTTTATGTCGACCACCGAGATTCGAATTGTTTCTTCTCGCCACGCAATCAGGGCGACTGTGGCTCGTGCTATGCCTTTGCAATGATTGCTCAGCTTGAGTGGATGCATTGCAGGGAAACCGGAAAGTTGGTTCCCTTCTCGGAACAGTACATCATTGATTGTGGCGGTAGAACCGGTTTAAAGGGTTGCGATGGGGGCGACGTCTCGCGTTTGGCCGAGTTTGCAAACAATTTTGGCGTTGAACTGCGCACCATGTATCCTTACAAGGGCCAGCTGGACGTGTGTCCCTATGACGAGAAAACGGAACCAGAAAAGATGGGCTACATGAAGTTAAATATTGGAAAAACTGCAATTGTTCCTCAGAATTCCTTCGGGGAGTTCATCAAGTACTCGCCAATGATTGTGGGCGTGTCCACTAAAAATACAAACTTCGAAGAGTACGGAGGGGGCGTGTCCTCGGGATCGGGTTGCGGAGTTGACGAGGACCATGCAATGCTATTAGTTGGTCATGGAAGGGAGGACGGCGAGGAGTATTGGTTGTTGCGTAACTCGCATTCCGTTGACTTTGGCGAGGAGGGCTACTACAAGTTGTCCAAGAAGGCCCCTTGCATTCGGACCTCGGGCTTCATTTTCGGCTCAGTCGATGGGCGCACAATCAAAATGTCGCCCCAAATTAATGAGCTCCACAACGAGCAGTTGGTCAAGGAGAGGGGGTCGGCGGCATCATCGTGATCATAGTTAGTGTTGAGGTTCTATTCGGATAACCATGTGGAAGAAGAGTGTGATACAATGGGCAGAGTAAATACGTTGTTGTGTGCAGTAGTTTCTGTTTTGTATCAAGCGTTCCTGAAATTCTGCATAGCAGGTGGTTGTTGTTGTTGTTATTATTTATCTGTTCTTCTTTCTGTGACTCTCGCCACCGCCGCCGCCTCTGTATTTCAGCACAACAGGAACTTTTTCGTCTATTTTGAGTTCGTCTCTTTGTTTCAAAAAAAATGAGACAGAAGGGAGAGACTAAAATTTGGATGCTCACTTCACCTGATTGAGCAAATCCAAAGCAAGATGCTGCATTCTCTGAAATGCAAGATTATTTTGGCCGCATGCCTTCTGCTGCTTGCTCTATTGGCCTCCAACTCCTCTTTTGGTTTTGTTTCAGCGAATAAAACTGAGGAATCAAAGTCAGCTGAAGGTGTAAATCAAAATGAGAATGAGCAACAAACTTCACCAACCAAAGAGCCGAGGCGAATGCTCGACTGGCAGCGTTACCAGAGAATGTACAAGAAACATTACAAATCCCTGACTGAGCAAGCGTTTAGATTCAAAGAGTTCCTCTCCCATTGGCTCCGTGTTGCCGCCAGCCGAATAGCTTACCATCAAAAAAAGTCTCCCTATTACCTGGAGCTCAATAGGTTGAGTGACCAGTCGATCGAGGAGTTGCGCGCGAAATATGGAGTCAAGCCTTCGGATGATGACTTGAAATTTTTAAACTTGAATCCTCATGATGTTAGCGCACAGATAAGTCCCGGTGGCGAGAGATTCAAGAGAGGGGCAAACTTTTTCTCAAGTCTGTTTCAAGGTGGCGGCGGCGGCAGCAAGAGTAAGGACGAGCTCATGATTGATCATCGCACTTCCGGTTGCCTACAACAGGACCAAATTGATCAAGGCGACTGCGGTTCGTGTTACGCAATGGCAATGATAAAATTGTACGAATGGATGTATTGCACCAACAACAATGGCAATAGTAACAAAGATGAAAAGTTTATCAAGTTCAGCGAGCAAATTTTGGTTGATTGCGGAAAACCAAGTGGACTTAAGGGTTGTGAGCGGGGAAGTTATAATGCCGCAATGAAGTTCATTGATTCCTACGGTTTGCTGGCCAGCAAGAAGCATCCGTATGTTGGAGTTGAACAACAATGTCCAATGGAACAAAATTCGGAGCTAACGAGGGAGATGGAATCTCGCAAGCCAAAGACTAGCGATGCGAAGCCTTTGAGGATAAGAGAGTGGGTTGATTATTTAAAGGAGCGCCCATTGTTGGTGTACCTGTTCCTCGACGATGATCTATGGGATTATGGCGGTGGACTATTCACCTACCGGAAGGATAAACCCAAAGAGTTGCCCAACTGCGACAAATCATTGGGTCACTTCATGGTCTTGGTTGGTCATGGTAGAGTTGATGGACAAGAGTACTGGCTGCTAGCCAACTCCTATGGCAACGAATGGGGCGAGGGCGGCTACATGAGGTTGGCCAAAGCGGGCGACGATTGCATCGGCTCTTTGCTCAGCATTAAAGCTGAGTTTTAATTTGCCGAAGTGGCCAAGTTTCATTCACCTAGGAAAGAGAGAGAGAGGGATGGAGAAGTAAACGAACTCGCTGCTTCTGTTGCAAAACAGCAATAACAAAACCTCTAATAAATGCAAAAATCTTCAAGGTCGTCATTGAAGAGCAGAGATTGACACACGCCAACTAGACGACAGGTGGTTTTTGTTTGGTGCCCTAAAGGGCGAGCGATCAGTTTGTTGCCCAGCATGGCTGGCGCATGAAACTGACACCACGCCCACCGCTCGCGGCCACAAGTGGTCTAAAACAAACAGGAAACCCTCTTGAGTCTTCGGCTTCCTTTTTTCTATTTGAAAGTCCGAGAGAAAGAAGGAGGCGTTAAAAGCCTGGTGGGCGCCCAAACGACGAGATGATCTCGGCGAGTCTCAACTTAAGAGTCCCAGTCTCAAGGCTCATGACTGGAGACTGGGATGAGCGATCTGTCGGTCAGTCAGTCTAGCAGCAAGTGAGCGAGTGAGTTTGTCGGTTGCCAGGATGCAAATTGTGGCGACTAAGCGCTGGATAGCTCACAGTCGGCCGGAGCTCGAGACGGAGACAACAATTGATCATTGTGCAGCAGATTGTTATCTCCGCGAAGCGACCACCTCGGCAGTAGCATGCAAGCACCTCGACTTTGCGCGACACAGTCACCGAGTCAGCCACAGGTGGCCGCCTGCGGCTGCCTCCGTCTCGGTGTGTGATACGCAATTCAACTCTACGTCGACGGCCGCACTTTTTGGGGCGCGCCCACCGACGGCGAGCCAAAAGATTGTCGACAAGCTGGCTCATTATTCTCTGGAGCAGCAGAAGGAGAGAGAAGACTACAAATTATTCAACTTGCAGCGTAAAGTTTTGTCTCCCTTCTTTTTGGAATCTTAAGAAGTCGAAGGCGCCACTTGACTTGGCTCTGAAAGACGCGCAACTCGAGCCGTTGCTGAGGTCGGCCACAGCGACAGAAACAGCATCAGCGGCAGCGACGCACAAACAACAAGTGTCTCCTCTCCACTTAACTTGCGGCGAGAGAGCAGCTCTCTTGTTGCAGGTAAAGGAACTAAGCGGCGCATAATTGTTCAAAGACAAAACTGCCACTACTAATGTCAACTGGAGCTTCTTCGGCTGGCCGCTGGCATTCAATGAACTAAAGCCAAGCGTTCGACTCAACTTGAGGCAAGCGCGACAAAATTTACCTGCTATTCCACAGGTCGCAGGCTGCAACTTGGAGAACAATGATTAATTGCATAATATGCAACCATTATGACCACGCTTCTCTCTCTCTCTCTCTCTCTCTCTATCTTTTAGTCTAGTCTTTTGGCCACTAATACTGTTCACAATCTTGACGGAGTAGAGAGGGAGGGTTGTGATTAGTATTGTTGCCATTTCACTTTGTTGCTGGCCACCACTTGACCTATTCGTTGCGCTGCTTGTCCACCTGTTTGATTCAAAAACAGGTGGACAAGAGTCGCCACCTGTTGCCATCTTCAGCCCATCATTTCTCCACTTGTCTTCTGTTTAAATTTCCCTGTGAACTTACTCCCCTTCTTACTCGAATCTCGTCCAATTCCCTCTTCTCACGCAAATTTCTCCACTTATTCCGACGAGCGGAAGTTGCACGAGTCAATCTTTAGTGTTATAATAACAATAACAAAAACAACACCACCACATACAACGGCGACAATGAGAAATGACAATGACAATAATTTTTTTGCTTGTAACCGCCAATTTTTTCTGTTCAACCCTCTGCCGCATGAGAGTGGAAAATGAGCGACAAATCAAACAAGAAGAAAAACGAGTCAACTTTAACCGAGACCTCAAGTCAGTCAGTCGTCCAACTAACAAGCAAGACGAAAGTCTGCAGCTTAATTGGCGTGAGAAAGAGGCCAAGGATTCGGGCCAGTATTCCTCTTCCAGTTTGAGTTGCGGTTAGTAGTTTCACCTTTTCTTTCCTCTCACTAACTCAATTGGCTAAACGGCGGCTAACCAAACAGACTCTCTCTCTCTCTCCTTCTTTTTATAAGGAGAGGCAACAAGTGCGTGTTAGTCGCCAGTGCCAATTAAGGTGGAGGCAAGCTACCTGTTGTTCGCCAGACTTTCCTCCTCTTTTTTGGCTATTCTATCACTGTATTGCGTATGTAGCCTCGTTGTAGCCTTGGGAGCGCCATTTGGATTGCGTGTGAAATGCTACAGTCAATCCCGTTAGACCAAGGTTGTCTCTGTGCCTCACTCTGCAGCTTACCCCGTCTTTGTTGTATAGTTGGAGGATTTGGAGTTGTAATCTCACGTTGATTTTCACGTTTGCATATCATGCAAGAGCCGGAGGAAAAAACTGACTCACTGACTGACTGAGAATCTGCGAAATCCTCGGGCGGTAAAAAGGAGACAGATGAGCTCGTCGCTGCCACGCTAATCACCTGGCTCATTAACGACAACTTCTTCCCTCAACTTGGGGGAAAACGACACTAATTAATTCGAATTTGCCTTTGCTCCAACCATATGCCCGACTTCTCAATGTGTGCGCCTGTGAGAGAATCGACACTTATTTGCCGCAACCGCAACTACCTGTACATTTACCTGAATTTTTGTATATAAACAACCCTCTCGCTAATTAGAAGCACGAAAACTAACTTTTCCTCTTGCTCCTTGCAACTTACATCATAAACAAACAACTAAATGAAAAATAAACATTCGACACACATACAACAGACGTCCATCTAGTCCGCGGACTCACCGGCCAATCGGATCCCATCGAGTTGCCCTGCCAAGTTGACCAGCAGCAATGCGGCGAAGTCTATTACATAACCTGGACCAAGCAGCAACCACTAGTTTCGCCCACCACTAGCCAACTACAGCATCCCTCCAATCACAACGACCTCTCCGCATTGGCCGCCACCTCGCCAACTTCCGCTGGTTTGCCAGGTAATGGCAACGTCAATAGTAATCAGTTGCCCTGGACGCGCGTCTACCTGTACACAGGTGCCAATGATCCCTCGCCGCACAAGCCCATTGGTGACCTGATTAATCGGGCCACTTTCACGATGCCCGACTCCTCGGCATCGCCAAGATCAAGTGGTGGCATCGAACAACCACCTGCCGGCGGCCACCTGTCAGCGGCCAAGCTGATCATCGAGGAACCGAGACTCTCCGATGATGCCTTATACAAATGTGATGTAACTTATGTGAGAGGCAAGTGCCCGAGCATTAGCTTGGTGCGCGTCCAAATGTTGAGCTTACCTGAGAAAGCTCAGCTGCTTGTTGTTCCGTCTGCTTTGGCTCCGGCGGCCGGAAGTTCCCCAATCCCAGTTAGTGATGGCCAACAAATTGGCCCCTACAACGAGAATGAACAACTCCGCTTGTCCTGCTTGGTCTTTGGCGGACGCCCGGCGCCAAAGTCGATAATTTGGCGTAAAATTGACGCCTCGGGTAGAACAATTAACCTGTTAAATGCACCTTCAAATTATCAGCACCAAAACCAGAATCAGCTCTTGCTCAAATCCAACGACCATACATTGCAACCAATCGAGGTTCCCCTGAACCACTCGCTGACAAGCGCCGATTTGGGCGCCAAGTTTGAGTGTCACATCGAGCACGAGGCACTGGAGATGCACCAGCCGGCTGCTCGGATTCTGAACGAAACCCCAATTCACCTTAAACCAGGAGGACGGAGGCAGGACTCTGCGGAGTCGAGCGAGGAGTTGACTTCAGGCGAGAGTGCAACTTCCGGCGAAGAGTCACGAAGTTCGCGCAAATCGTCGCTGGATTCCCACGTGTTTATCGACTTGAATGGTAAGTAGCTCTTGTCTAAGCACAGAAATCTTACAGCCAAAACATTCCAAAACAGAACCGGAAGTATAAAATAACTCCTAACGTTGTTCAAAAAAACTACTACTCTAACTATGTTTCAAATGCAACGAACCACACGAACAAAAACAAAAACAACAAACAGTCGGCGTTGGCTCGCTAGACTTGTTTGTCTCGAGGGTGAACAAATTGGCGCATCAGCTGGCTACAAACCAACAGCAGCAGGTTGCAGCTGGCGACTCAATGGCAAGCTCACCTTTAGCCAGCGGACAGGTGTTCAAGGAGGGCGAGTTGGTCGAGTTGGAGTGCATCGCTTACAACTCGCGGCCGCCTGCCAACATAAGCTGGTTCAATGGCAACGAGCCCATAGGGCAGCTAAGCGACTCGCCTGCTTCTAGCTTGCCAATTTCATCGTCGCAGGTGAATGGGAGCAGGTTGCGCCACAAGCGACTGCTTCAACGACAACAAGTGCACCAAAATCAAGATGGACAAACGTTCAATACTCACGCGTATTTGTCCATCAAGTTGTCGCGCCACGAGCACAAGTCTCAGATAACTTGTCAGGCGCAAAATAAGCCAATGTTATCTCCAGTGAGCAAGACGATTGAGTTGCAAGTGCAGCGTAAGTATAGGCTTTTTTGACACGACTTTCTTCTCAAGCGTCCTGTTGAGTTGCTTTACGTGACTGTGCAGCCGCGATACACACACCCCACCACCAACCAAAATAAAACAAACTAACCCAACCCTCAAACTCAAACCAAAATCTAAATACAAATGCACAACAGACGCGCCCATCGTCATGATGGAACCTGCGGCCGGCGTTACAATGAACGAGGCCGGTACCAGTGGCCAAGTTTCTCTAGCCCAACTGGAACCGCCTGTTATACGCCAAGAGGATGTGAGCATCTACTGCATCTACCAAGCAAATCCAAGCGACTTCTTGCCCAACTCAACGCGCTGGTTTCGCGACGGCCAACTGCTGAGTGTCGAGAGGCAACACTCCTCAACGTTAGCAAGCGATTTGTATCCACAAACAGCAACCACCAACAAGCGACAAGTTGGCCAAAATCGCCTCTTCGAATCAGTGACTGCCACCGGATATCCGGTGCTCACGATAAGACAGGTGAATCGTCGCGACGCTGGCTTGTACGAGTGTCAGCTTGCCAACTTGGTGGGCCCAAGCGAGCGCCTTAGTTCAAACGACGCCTTTAGATTAGAGGTTAACTTTAAGCCAACGGTTCAATTGAAGTTGTACAAGTTACTCAACTCCAATGAGGAGTTAAGTTTACCGCAAGAAAAATCGACCAACCAAAAGCAAGCCAAAAGAACAGGCAATGATACAACAACAACAACAACAACAAGAAAGATACAACAGCAGCTAAACTTCAAGCATACAAAATACAATGTCAACCAGCAACTAGTTGAAATAGATCTAAGCCAGGAGCTCATTTTACCTGGCCACTCGTTTGTGTTTGCATGCGAAGTTTTGGAGGCTCAACCGCAAAAGATACTGAAATTTTCTTGGTTTAAATGGACGCAAGATGGAAAGAGGCAATTGGTGTCAGAAAGCGAAGAGGATCAACTTGAGCTCAGTGCGCTCGACTCTGACTTCCGGTCAACGCAATTCGCTTGCTCGGCGCAAAACTCCCTCGGTCCTAGCGAGTTGAGCCAGCAAATTGAGCTACAGCTCAGCTATACGCCAGGTAAGTAGAGACAACAGATCCCTTTTACTCTCCGGTCTTTCACCTCTCTCTCCCTCTACTCCTACCAGTGAGTAGGTGCTGGTTGTTTGCAATTTGTCCATATGAGGGACAAATTGTTTGCTTAGCAACAGACGAGTCAGGTGAGCTAACAGTTGGTTGGTCAAATTGGTTAGCTCGCTGGCAAGCGAGTTGGTTGATGAGCGCGACAAATGCAAGCGCAAGCTGCGCGCTGTAAGTGAGCAGACCACACTGTAGCTCCAACTTTCGCTAACTAGCCACGCAAAGGCACTTTGTCTCTTTGTTGCACCGACCAACCGAGAGACAAAGACCAAACTTTGGCCAGGTAATAATCGCCCACCTGCTTGTCAGTCCAGTTCAACTTTACTTTCTGATAAACTTTCGCTTGCTAGCCGCTCGCCACTTACCAGTGCAGTGGCGGTGGCGGCAATAAGCGCGCCAACAAGGCGGCCATTGTGTGACTGCAAACTCTGCAGTGGAGCAGCTAGCCGCCAGTTTAATCTAATCCAAATTGTGCGCCAAGTCCAGATTTTTCCCTCTCCTCCGCTGTCCGTCCATTTGTCTACACGTCTGCCACCTTCACTCTAACTACCGTCGGTGCGCGATGATTGGCAGCCAGGCAATTTGCTGGCCAGCCAGCTAACCGACCAGCAGGCCACCTACCTAGCTACCTGGCCGGCTGGTCAGCCAACCGGCAAGCTCAGCGGCATTGCGGATATCGCGCCTGCTGGCCAAATTAACGCTCGCGCACCAACGAGGCGAGCAGTCGAGTTGATTGGCCTCCGTTGGCGTCGGGGAAGCGCAGGTGAACGTAACGAGGGAGCGAGAGATCCGCTTTCCTGGAGGCAAGTGCTGGTGCAATCTGGCCCGAGCGACTTCCGCTTGGCGCGCTCTGTTCATGCGTCAGATTTTGGCTCAGGTCCAATTAGCACTGGCACGCGTGCTCTTTGAGGACAGAGAGAAAGAGTGAGGAACTTAATATTCTTTTGCTTCAATTAGTTGGCCGCCAGCAATAAGCGTGTTGCGTAACGGGAACCGATTGGCCAAGGACTTGTATCCAAGCAGCAAGAGCAAGGAGCTGAACTTAATCCCTTGGGTTGGCGAGCGATCAGGCAAACCGTTTGTTTTATTGTGCTGGCTCATATTTTGCCTCCGCACTCTTGCTTCTGCCGCCCCAAAGTCTCAGCTTCTGCCGCTCGATTCCGATGGTTCGATTCGACTCGACCGAGCAAACACTTGTTTCTGCGGCGCACAATGTATCCGCTTTCCATTGTCTCACTGTCTCGCTGTCTCTCTGCTTCGCTTCCTCTCTTTCTCGCTGCGACAACAACAAACCGACAAGCGATACAAACCATACAGCCGATCGATAGAGAGATACGCACATATAACGGGGCTAAAGGGCATTGTGCTCCAATCGTTGCGTTGTGTTCCCTTTGCCAGGGGGAGACGTTTGAAGACAACCATCAAATGTCCAAAGGAAAAGAGAGAAACAAAAACCGCTAGCGACACAAATCCGTCTTGTCAAATGGACAGGCAAACAAACAAGAGAGTGGAAAATCTTTGTTGTCTTCCTCTCTATCTCTCGTTGGATTTGAGAAGTAGCGACACTTTACGCCAAGTAGCAGCTCGTCTGTCACTCGAGTCTTTCCCATAACTTGAAACTCTTGTTCCAAAGCTCAACTATATGAATCTATCCGCGGCAAATGGGCAGCTCGCGGCCATCTAGCGGCAACTTGGTCCATTGTCGGCCTCAGTCGTTTATACTTGCAGCGTGACTCACTCACTTGACACACAAGCAAGCACTCAAAAGCCCATAAAATTTGCCTCCGAAGTTTATGGAGACGAAACCCACTTGTTCGTGCATTCGAATCCTTGCGTTCTTCGGCGGCCGTGGCCACCGAGTAACCAGTCGGTCAATAGAGGCAAGGCAAGTGAATCTTTTATGTGTATGTGTTTGAGCAACTTGAAAATTGGCACTCCAAGTTGGAGTCACCAACACACTAGCTAACTGGAATACAAACTCAATGGTTATTATGTTGCTCCTCTTGGTGCGTTTGTGTGATGTGGACTCGATTGTTGCAAGATGACTATGTGATATCATCAAATATAATGAATGATCGCTAGCCGAGCGGCCAACTTGCTGGCTTCCGTTTGATGGAGAGTTTAGATGGAAGAGTCACAGGAGGAGAAAGTTGGCAATGGTTTTGGAAAGAGAAAGGGAATGCCAATGACTTTCCGTTCAGCTACCCTCTCGCTCGTCGTCTGTTCAGCGAGTTGAAGGGGATCCAGTGAGAAGCCAACTTGCCAGTTGGAAACTCGACCAACTCATGGAGTTTAAATTAGCAGCAAGCTTCAAGTTTCAACTTCCGGTTGAGGAGCTTCCAACTGCTCTAAACTGCTTGACCATCAATTAGGTTCTACTCGCTGGTTGCTGCCTCAGTATTTGTTGGAATTTTCTCTCCTCTTAAAACCAAATCTGTTCAAGCGGACGGAACTCTCTCTCTCTCTTCTAGTTTGCAGTTTGGATTCTCTATCTAGTTGAGCAAAGTTTCCGACCAACGAGCAAGTGAGTAGACGACTCATTTGAATGGTAATTATCTAGCCGAAATATCAAGTTTAGCCGAATTTAGTTGAGTCGACGTTGATTTTGTTGTGAAACCAACGAAACTAGTGGCGCCACCTAAAACAACAACCCAAAGCTCGGCAAACTAAAGAAGCCCCACCAGTCTTCTTCTTGTTACCATCGACCACTCAACTAAACCCGAACACCTGAGACTTCCGGTTGGCCACGAAACTAATATATAAGTCGCCGGTTGGTTGGTCGGCTGGCGGAAAGTATGAAGATCAATATCTTCAACTCACTCGCTGGCTTTAGTTGGCCGTTGGGTCAGTGGTGGGCAGTTGAGGCAGCTGCAACTTGCAGGCCAACCACTTGTCGGCTCAATGGATCGGCAGGCAACACAGAGCGCGTTTCTCACTGATAGACTCACTCGAAGTCCTCTTGCGCCGCGAGCCTCGGATTCATTGTGCACGAGCCTCAGACGAAGAGATTACATCACAACGACAACAACAACAACAACAACAACAACAACAACAACAACAACAACAACAACAATAACAACGACTCCACTTGCCGATTTCCACTACAATTCCGGCGGAATTCCAGCAGCAACAACAAAGCAGTTGGTGCATTGGACGAATGAATCAACTAATATAAGCACTCAGTAGCAGTCGTCGTCGTGCTGCCGTCATGTCAGTCGATTGATTCGATTGCGTCCCTGGTTTCCACTTGCTACTTGCCAGTAGCTAGTTTCCAGTCGTCGCCAGAGACTTGAGTTTCGGAGCTCGACTTACTCGTCACTCGGCTGGCGCCAAACTCGAAGCCAGCGTTTAACTCCAACTTCCGCGCTATGCACAACCAGACCAAAGACTCTCGGCAAACGCTTGCGCTGGAAGTGAGCTGAAATGGAGCAACTCCAGTGGTGGTGCCAGTGTTTGTGGTGGTCGCGGCCCAATTTCCTTCCGTTCCTCTCACTCCATGCGAGCTAATCGCGATGATCCAAATGCGTCAACGCAACGCACGTGCTTTTGACCCGCCGCCACAGCAACCACTTGTCTGCCTCGGCAGCCAGCAGATCGATCGGCCTGGTGGTTGCATGATTTATCGGCTCACTTGAAGAGGGTTAACGTTGGTGCCAGTGGCAGCAACTCGAGAGAAAAAGAGTGAGAGAGAGCCGCCCCATCGATTGGCCCCGCATTTTGGGTTTCCTGGCCGAGGGGGCGTGACCCTAAAACTTGCATACTGATTGAATGAGTTTTGTGCGCTCCCCCGAATCTTTCGGCCTAGGATCTGCGTTTGCGTTGCAACTCGTCCGCTACTTTGTCTTATATTTTTGAGACGTTACCCGAGAGTTACGTAATTGCGGTTTGCTTGCATGTCTGTGTCGCAAAAAGATCACTCGAGAGTCTCCCTTCAAAGTGTTGCACTTTTCCTCCATCTTAGGCTCGCAGTCTCATGCTCGAGTTGCCTAATCATCATAAGTCTGCGTGTGGGTTTCTCGCTGCGGGAGCTCACGTTGGTTGAGCAAACTTTTTTGCCACCAGTTAGCCAGCCAGCCAGCCAAAGGTCATCGGTATTTCGACGCAACTTAAGGATCTCATTCTTCCAGATGAACATCCAGCTTTTTCCCCTCTATCAAAGGAAAAAACTCCGTGTTGTCGGCTGAGCCAACGTCGGCGGTAGTTTTGCGGCAAGTTCATCTAGCGAGAGCAACCGAATAGCCCGAGGCGACAAAAGAGCGAGTGAAATGGAAGCTTTTAGTCAAGTTTCGCGGCCGTTGAGTTGACAAATGGCGCTCATTAGGCTACCACCAAGCTGCGCCGGCTTCGGTCCTTTTTTATTCCAACTGGATACAGGAGAAATGCAGATACATAGGATAGATCCTTTGTGGTTTCCATTCGCCATCCTGCTCGAATCGCCTTGAGCCAAGTCCGGCCTTAGACTTGGCGTTTAGATTCTTCGGGAAGCATACTCGGCTACGGGCTCGCCCACCAACCTTGTGGTTGCTCGAACACAAACTACAGAGGGCGGCGCTCCACTTTTGCTGCGAAGGGCGTCGCCGAGTTTGTCCCCTGAGCGGGAGTTTGTCGCCAAGCCGCCCGACGACTTGGCTCAACATAATTGAGCTTCCCGTCGACGCCGCCGACGACAACAACGTCGACCACCTTCACAACAAACGAGCTGAAGTAGTAACAGTAGTAATAACAAACAGCAATGATGATAACTGCAGGCAAACGGAACCAGCGGCGAGCAAATAGATTTTCCCAGAAGAAAACTTACCTGCGACGGGAGTTCGCCTCGGAGCATTGCAATCAGTTAGCTGGATCTCAAATGCTGTCGTTGCAGTTGCGTCATCATCTCGCGCTAAAGCAAACACTGAGCAACCTTTGCTCTCATGCACTGGTGCAGTAGACGAGCAAGGCAAATGTTCCCATGCTTCACCATAAGCGGAGCAACGACGATTGTACCAAAGGGAGATGACATTTCCCCGTTCTATCACTAGCTACCCAGTTTGTGGCCAACCGAAACAAACTCTCTTCTTTTGTGCCTCCTCCTCTTGCCCTTTCCTCACCCTAACAGCAGCCATAATATTGAATCTCGGTCAAGCTTATGTCCAAGCAAAAGTTTGCCACAATTTCGTGCACGTGCTCTCGGTCATATTGCCCCGCTTTTGATTGAGCATCGTCTAGCTTGGCGCTTTGGTCTTGCCAACTCGTAGACTCTGAGTAAAGCGAGTGAGCGAGCCAGTTAAACGCGCGGATAAATCTGCTCGTTGAGTGTAGCAGAGACAATATTTGATTTGATTCCCGCTCTCGTCTCCCTCTTGACCGGAATAGTTGTGGCAAGTTTTGCCTTCGTTTGTTGTTGTTGTCTATGTAACTCAATCCACTTAATGTGTTTGCCGTCCACTCGTCAAGCACCACTACCACCATTACTGTTCCCATTCGAACTCTCAAAACTCGTAACAATTTGCCATGAATTTCCATCTCTTTGCTAACCTACTAAATTCCCAATATTCCCCATCGATTACATTCCCGATACATGTACGAACATCGAATACAGGACCCTCGCTCGTGCTTCCCGTCAGAGACCCCGCCACCCGGCGACAGATTCTCGCCACTGGCCGACCGCCGGTTGCGGTCGCGGGCAGTGTGGAGTTGGAGGACGTGGGCGTGGCGGGTGGGGAGCAACGACAGTTTAGAAATAGACGGAACACGCTAGTGGAACCGGCGAGCGCCGAGCTGATGCTCGAGTGCATAACCCACGACTTGGGCCAGCCAAAGGCAAACGTTTGGCTCTGGCTCAAGGATGGCAAGTCGATTGATGCGCCATCGTCGTCGTCGTCGTCGGTGTCGTTGTCTCCAATGACAATGCAAACCGAAATCTCCAACAACCAAAACCAACGGCAACAAACAAGTGGAAGTTCAAATGCTAATCCAATTGAGATGCTATCTGGCCAACGAGTTGGAGGAACTCGGCGCCAAGTTGGCGAAACGGAAACTCGAACGCCGAGTGGCGAGATCAATGGAAGCGGCGCCAACTCAGGCGACGACAATAATGATAGCGATCGGCAATTCCAGCGCACCGGCCACCAACAGCAAAGTCCGAGTCAAAGCACGAGACTCGTGGCCTCGGGGAGGTACTTGTTTGTGGCTTCAATTCAATTGGCCCACAAGGGAAACTATTCATGCGTTGCCCTGAATCGACTCGGCAGTGGCGGCGGCATTTCAAGCTCAAGTCGGCACGAGAGTGGAGTTGCATCGACCACTCTTCAGCTTCAAGTTGCACTGGCGCCATCTTTTGTCCAGCCACTCGGGCCGCGCACCTACTGGCCGGAAGTGGAGCCAGTGACAGCAGGTGGTTCGAAGGAGTTGTCTAGCTCACTAGACAATAGTCGACTGGAACTCACATGTCAGGTGCAGTGCGAGCCTTTGTGCCAACTAGACTGGTTGCGCAACAACGAGAGGCTAGAGGAACACTCGGTGACCAGCGCAAACCTGCCAATGAATCAATTTGTCAGTTATAAAATCGAACGCTCGCTCCAAGACGAACTTCCAGAGCGAAATCAATTCAAGGGCATCGAGTCCAAGTTGGTGCTTCAATTTTTGCCCATTGAAACGCGCGAGAAACTAAGAGAAAGGCGCCACTTTCTATCTAGCTCCAATTTTACCTGCCAAAGCGGCGCAAATTCAATGGGTCCGGCGGTGAAAAGTACAACCAAATTCATAGTGCAATGTGAGTATTCTTCTTATTCCCCATCTGTAACGATACACTTTCAATATAATGATATAGTATAATATACTATACCATGCAGTTGTCCATTAATCACGCCACTAACCTTTCCCCCTCCTCCCCTCTAAACTTGAAACCCAATTCCAACCAACCGAACCGAACCGAAACAAACGAAACAAACGAAACAAACGAAACAAACGAAACAAACACGCCCACGAAAACCGGAAACGGAAATCTCGCAACTGCAAATGACAGATCCACCTGAGAGAGTGCAAATAAATACGCCACTGCAACCGGGTGACAAATCGTCGTCATCCGGCGGCTCGGCTGATGCTGCTGTTGTTGTGGCCGAGGGAAGCAATGGACCAAAGTTGAGCTGCGAGGCCACAGGTGAGCCGCGCGTTCAATTCAGATGGTTGCTTGTGGATCAAATGGATCCAATGGCAGCCGTTGTGCAAACCGAAACCGAAACCGGAAGCGCAACAACCAACTCAAACTTGAACACAAACACAAACATGAAGCCGCCAATAGAACTCAGCCACCTTGCAAGCGAATCGGTGGGCGTCACTCAGGGAAGCTCGGTGTCCTTTCTGGATCTGAGCAATCAAGTGATTGAGCGACGCCAGGCGGGATATTACGTTTGCGAGGCTTCAAATCGATTGGGTTTGCGGCGACAGGCGATTTACGTGGATGTTTTATGTAAGTATAGTCTAAACTTTTGTGTTTGGTTGATTTTTAAACGCCTGCTACTGTAGAGCTGGTGGCAACACAAACTGGCAATTGGAAGATAGACACGAGAAGAGATTAACTTTTTTCCTCTTTCCGGCGAAAGTTTGCGTGTTCAAATCAGCGAGTGTGCATTACACCATAGCAATGGTCAGATTTAGTCTTTTTGGATCACTCGCTAATACTTTGGCGTGTGGTTGGTAGTTTGCATGAGCCAAAGCAAAACACAGCAGGTAGTATTCTGGTTTGTTCAAGCCAAAAGCTTGAGTTTAAACTCTCTCTCTCTCTCTCTCATACTCACGCGCTTGTTTGTTTGTTTATGCTTACAGCCAACATAACGACCTCAACGTCAGCCAATGCAAGCGAGTGAACCAGTCAAACCAGCAACGGCGCTAGCAAACGAACCAAAATGGGAAGCGCGACATTTTTTCTTGCGTTACCATGCGAGCAAATGAGCGCATAGCGACAGGCTCGGGCATTGCAACTTATGAGCAGCGCGAATGCAGAACCGGAAGTGGCTTAAGCGACGCTTTTTAGAGTATCCCTACAGCGAGTTGCAACCACAACCATCGAAGCGCGTGCTGCGCGTTCGCTCAGCGTAGAAATTGAAAATTAGACGAGCAATAGTGAGAGCTGCTCTTTTACACTGCAGTTGCCACCAAAGTTCCGCTAGAGATAGAGGGGAACGCTGAAAAAAGCGTTGCAAATTTGCATTTGACAAGCATCAGCTTGTGCTATTGCAATGGCTGGTATTGTCGCCATGTTAATACTATCGCGGCAGTAGGTTTGCACACAAACATTCGAATACTAACAGAGCGAGAAAGAGAGAGAGTGAGGAAACTTGAAGGTCCCATATGCGCATAATGCGGATCAGTCAACTTCCGGCTGCCGCTGCAACCACTATGCTCGCAATGTCGATAGCAGTCAGTGATGACTTTGTCGTCGTCGTATTCGTCTTCGACTCTCTAAGCTATTCTAGAAGTTTGTTTATATCCAAACCAAAAGAGCAACATCTGCGCGTGCCATCTCGCACTTCTACAGGCCAAACCTAATCTCAAATTTCTTGTCTTTTTGTATCGGCGAGTTGGACTCGGCATCGTCGTTGCTTCAACCAATTTCGTGACTTCCTTTCTTATTTCTCTCCTTTGGTGTCCTCTGCGTCACCACTTTCGAGCCTCACCCACTCTCTCTCTTCTCTTCTCCAAAAACTAATTAGCGAGTCAATCTAGACAGTTAGCCAATTAGCTCGCTGTCGGCAATTTATAATAGACTTGCCGCTAACCAAACTGAGCCTATCATTTCCACTATCCAAAATATAACCAAACCAACTTTAAATAAACACAGACAAACCTTCGTGCGCCACTTTGCACTTGCACTCGCTGGACGTGACAGTGGCGCCCTCGCCGGATGCGCTTGGAAACAACACAAACAATCCAGATTTGCCCCCAAAACCATTCAAGGCCACTAGTCAGGATGAATACTCGCTTGCTGTTCGCGAGAGCAGCGAGGACTTCATTGGCTTGCGAAAGATGCTCGTTGTGGCCCCACTGGCTCGCAGCGCCAAGCTCCTAGCAGGTGGTGGAGGTTACGCCAGCCTTTCGGGCGACTCTTTCAGGGATTCAATATTCGCCTCGATTCTGGAGCAACAGGAAAAGAGTGGCAAGAGCTCAGCCATGGACCTGCTTGCTGTGGACGACGCGAGCAATGGTTTGCCTTCGGAGGAGCACGCAAATTCAATGGCCTCGAGCAGTCCAATGGGCAAGCAAAACGGCGAAGGTTCTTGGGAAAAGTTCAACTCTTTGCTGTTGAGATTTCTCAACAATTACCAGCGTCAGGTGAGGTCAACGGAGGAGCACCGGCAACAACAACAAATTCTACGGCACTCTTCGGTTGGCAGAGCCAACCTGCAGCAGCAACAACGTGACAAGCGACAAAATAGAAGACAATCTGTGGGAGACGAGCATCAGGTGAATAGGATTGACACAATCACTTCGACGAGTTTAGACGAGCAACTAGATGCGCAACAGCACCCCTCCGTAACCAAAAACCTGATAACTTTTGCCTGTTTAGCTCGAGACGGAAACCCCATGCAAAATCTCACCTTCGAGTGGTCCTTTAATCAAGCTCGTCTACCTGAATCCCATGTGTTCGATTCAATCAGCAGCTCAAAGTCACGTGATACTTTGGACGCTAGGCCATCGCTCTTGTATGCAAACGAGAACCAAACTCTAGTCATAAATTTAATCCGCCGCTTGGACACCAAAACCTCGCTGAATCCCTTCCAGTTGAGTCTATTGACTTTGGACGTTTCCACGGGCGACTTAATGCCAACTCCTTACGGAAGAAACCGCCCGTTCAAAACTCGTAGCGCCTCCCACTATCGAGTCACTCGTCAAGCTTCCGGTCCGTCGACGTTGCCTCGGCCAATAGCAGCGCCCATGATTCGTAGTGGCGCGATGAGCAGCGGCAGTGGCAGCGGCAACGAGTTACCATTACCTTTCGGTGGACAGGTGAACTCAATTGAGCTAAGTGGTGACAATTGGCAGGAGCAACTCGGTCAGTTGCTCAGGTGTTCGATCTCGAATCAAGTGGGCCAATCGGATTCGTGCCCTGTTCAAGTGAACCTACAGGAAAGAGCAAGACAGAGAGCGGCGGCTGCGACTTCAGGTTCGGGGTCAGGCTCATCGCTGATTGAATTTGCAAAGTGGCGCTTCACTCCATCACTGGCCCACAAGTCGCTATTGATCGTTAGCGTCCTCATTGGTTGCTCGCTCATCCTATTCGTCACCTTTACCCTCCTATTGAATCCACATTTAAAATCGCTCCACTTACCTGCCGGCCGCGAGTTGAGTCGTCGGCTGAGCATCAAATCGTCGCGAACAGGTAGACATCAGACGGAAGCTGGAAGCAGTGTCAGCGGCAAAGTAGAAAGTGGCACCCAATCAACGTCGAGCCAGAAGAGCAGCGTTCTAGGTTTACTTGGCAACGGGGACAGTAGTTTGCAGGACAGCAGTCAGGCTAGCAGCAGTAGCACCACCAATAGCAATAGTGACGACGACCTCGTGCACCACCAAATGCGACACCAGGTGGTGGCCGGCGGCGCTCTGGACACGATAATTAGTAGCAACCAATATCAGCAGAGACTTGGCCCATTTCAACGTCACGATCAAGCTAGAATGTCGCACCAGGCAACGAGCTCGACAATGATGATGGCGCCGCCTTATGATAGACCCAAGGATCGATTCTCCTACCACGAGCAATGTAATAATCATGAACGATCAGTGGACAATGCGGAGTCGCCGTCGCTTAGGGCGACCTTCACAACCGGAAGTAGGTTGCTGTCCAACTTGCGACAACTGTCCAAATTTAAAACTAATCACCAATCTAACCAACGCCAACAACACCATCGAGTGGCCGACTTCACAGGCGCCAATGACCTGAGCAAGAGTTTGCATTTGAAAACAGTTTCCAGTTCCGAAACCAACACAACGGGGCTCAGCGCATTGGACGGCTACGATCTTAGCGGTTTGGTCTCGCCGCAATTGGGAGCGACCACTCAGCACACACTCCAGCCGCTCGAGTCGCCGTCTTCGTTTGGACTCTCGCTAAGCAGGCAACATCAGCAGCAGCATCGGTCTAGTTTGCGCCCGAGTCACCCGGGTTTTTCCAGAAACTCTAGACCTCAATCCTACCACCAACAGCAACCACACTACATTTACAATGACAGCCAGCAGGTGACCTACTCAAACATGATTGACCAGCAGCAGCCTCAAAAGCCATACGATGCAATGGAAGAATTTATGCGCCAGCGCGGAATCGACACCTCGTTCAATGAAAACCAATTCATCAAAGGCGGCCAACATTACGGCAATGACAACCAAAACCAGTATTTTGACCACCACTATCCCACCTACCAACGGCCACCACCGCCGCCACCACCGGCTAGCAAGCCACCACTGCACCCGAGACAACATTCGGCGGCGACGGCAGCGGCGACAAGTAATGCAACGAGTTTGTATCGGGCCAGCAACTCGAAACTAAGCGGACAATCGCGCCCCCAAGTGGCGGCTAGATCGTTCAAACAACACGAGCATCCATTTAACCTCGATTCATCACAAATGAGTGCCGCCACGATGGACAACCGATTCTCGATGCCATCTTATCTGGCAACCGATGGTCAGCAGATGACATTCACGGCTGGCCCTCAAGCTCCACTGCCGACTGTTAGTGGTAACCACTACCTTCAGTCGATGGGAGGAAACACAATAGATAGCCACCTCAGTAGGATGGCCATCGAGCGCGTCGCCTATCAAGCTAGCGGGCATTTGGTGGAACAGCAACGACAACAATTGACTTATGCTAACGGAAATTTTCCACTGGCCGGTCATTACGATGATGCAACCACTATCCTCAACAGCCACCTGCAAGATCTGACCGCCTCGTCAGCTAGCGAGCACATCTATGACCTAAACGCCTACGCAACTCCCGAACAAACTCCAGCTAGACAGATAAAACTTGGCAACAACCAGTTGAATAACCAAACTCATCAAGCTACCGCGACGACAATAGCATCAACAGAAAGTGAGAGGCCAAGAGTTAGCAAACTAATCCAATCGTTCGATCATCAACGTAATCTAGAAATATAAGCCAATACAGATAGCGGTACAAACACACTAGCAGTGGTTACTGAAAAAGAAAACTTGTGATCTCAGATTTAATCATCCTCATCGTGCTTATGGTATATCCGGATGGTGCGCCTATTATATATACTATCTATATATTATATAATCATAATCATCATAATCTTTTGCTAGTTGATTGTGGTGTCGGAGGGACAATTAGTAGAATTTGCCCATCGGGGGATGTAGTAGCCTAATCAGCAGCATAATCATAATCATAAGTGTAATGTACTTGTTGTTGGGAGGGTAGTGGCATTTGATCCATCAAGGATTATGATGATATCCTCTTGTTGTTATTAAATTCAAATTTGATTACTTAATTGAATTGAAATACTATTAAAATTGATTATACAACATCTCCATAGACTTCTAATGTGTTCTTATTTTCTTGTTGTCGACTTCTTATAGTTTTTGATGTTGTTGTTACTGCTGCTGATAACGTCAGTGTGAATCGAATGATGATTACAATAAGTAATTATGAGCAAGCATCGACACATTGATCTCGATGCACCACAACGTCATCCTCGTTCGAGTGTTGCTTGTCTATTACATCCCTAATAGTATTGTTTGCTCCCTTTGGATCCAATTCCATGGCCCAGGAGAAATTCATCAATGCCGTGTGCGTGTCACCCATTTTCTTGTGTATCTTTCCAATCAAAAAGTACACCATCGATTCCTTGGGAACCAAACGCTTCAAGGCGTCCAGCTCCTCCAGTGCCTCCACATTTTTATCAATTGCTGAATATGTATTTGCCCGGTGGAACCTGCACAATGCGTTATCTGAGTCGATTTCTAAAGCTTTTGTTAATGTCTCTATGGCCGCCTGGCTCCTCTTGCAAGCATGCTGAACAACTGCCACCTGACACATTAGAACTGGATTCGTTGGCGCAATTTTCAATGCCTTCTTATAATACAATTCAGCTTGTGAGTATAACTCGTTCTTATAGTAGATGCAACCCAAACCTGCCCATGCGTTCCAATGGCGTGGGTCTAGACGGACTGCGTTTCTGAAATGTGTCATTGCCTGATCCAATCGCTCGGCACTAATTAGTTCGTGGCCTAGTAGTGTGTAAGCGTAAGCGAAGTTTGGATCCACCTTGATTGCTTTCTCTAAAAACTTGATCGCTTGCTCGTGTTCCTTCTGTAAACTATAGCAATTTCCAGCAACGCACCAAGTTTCAGGTGCCTCCTGGTCGAAATCCATCAACTCTTTGGCCAGTCTGGAAAGATCAACTTCCTTATGCAAATGCCAAAGTGCAGTGCTGTAATATTCCATTCCCTCCAAGCGATAGGGTTCTAGTCTTCTGGCAGCCTCATAATATTTCACAGATTTATCGTAGTTTGTCTTCTCATAATGAGCCCTAGCTATACAGGATAATACCCAACCAGATTCGCGGTGTCTTTCTGGTAGTCCGTTTAGGATTGAAATTGATTTTTCTAAATCATAGTGGTTCAATAGATCTATTCCCTTGAAGGTTTCTAGAAATATTTTCCCAATAGAATCTAAACTAAACTCTGGATCCAAGCGGCGAACCTTTTTGGCTGGCGCGCCCATAACGGCCAGACTAGAGATTGCTGGTGCCTGTCTTAAAGTAGTTGCAGGTGTTTGTCCATTATTATTCTCAATGGAATACAATCTATCACTTCTCCTCGGGCCCTTGCGAACTGGCGGCGGCGCCCTACGTGCAGCCTTGTACTCGGACACGTGGTGATTATTCGATGGTGTTGATTTGTCTAGCAATGATTGCGATTGGTGGACTACTTGTTGTTGTTGGAGTTGCTGATTTTGTTGCAATTGATGGTTATGATTGTTTAGATAGTTTGTATTTGCAGTTGAGTGATGCTGTTCCAATTGGAGTGGGGCATGAGGATGTTGTGGATGTGTTTGGTTAATGGTTGTTGCTGATGCAACTGTGATTGTAATATTTGTTGCGTTATTATAGAAGTCCGTCGAGGTGGCCAATTGGGATTGAGGGGTACCAATGGATCCGGCCGTGACGCCATTGTTACAACCGGCCGCTCCTCCTGCTCCATTGCCGCAAATAGAAACTGATGATAGGTGAATGCTAGTTGGTGCTTTGAATTTACTCAGGGCAGTGGCGAGGAAATTTGATCTTGAAATTGAACTAAAATTACTATTTGTTGTTGATGATGATGTTGTTTTGTCCGATAAGCGCGTCAACGCTTCAGCTGAACTCCAAATGTAAGGAAACAGTTCGACACTAATACGAAAGAACTCAACTGCCTCCTTGGCCCTTGAGGTTCGCTCGAATATTGAGCCAAGATATTTGGCTGCAATTGCAGCGGCTTCGTTCCCATAAAATCTAACCAGTTGTTCCTTTAGGCCACTGGCAGTTGGCTGCTGATTGTTGTTGTTGATATTGTCGTTGTTGTTGTGCAATGATTCCAAGGGAATATCTTCGCCTAGAAAGGCGCGCTCGGCTTCATGGTACTTGGCCAACTCAAAACAACATTGACCTAATAGGAGGCGACACTTTGGTTGAGTACAATTGGTTCTGGATAGGATTTGGTAGCAGGCGTTGACTTTTTTAGATCTGAAGTAGGATAATGCAACCAAGTACAAGCTGTCCTCGTTGTTCACCTCGGCATGATAAATTCCAGCCAATCGGATTGCATCTGAGTATAAGTGCCCATTTAGCAGAAAGCCAATAGAGCCTTCCATTCTAATCTAGCAATTGAATGGCGGTGATTGTGGTTGGATTTTAGTTTGGATAATAATAATGATAATAATAATATTGATACTGGTGGCGAGTTAAGTTTGTCGGATGAATAATAATACGTTGAGGGATAGCGACGACAACGACGGGACTCGAAACGAAACGAAACGAGAGAAGAAAAATATAAACTTTGACTCAACGCTCTTCATTCTTCGTTCAGGTCGTTCACTCGCTTGCTGTTTCTCTTACTCACTCGCTAAGGCAATGGGCAAATCTACACAACTTGCTGTACAGCGGCGGCGGCGGCCTAAGCCTGCAGACAGCACAACTCCGTTGGGCTTTTTTGCGCGATATTTGAACGGGATTCTCGTTGCAGAAGCAGCCTGCAGTTTTCATAACACATTGCAAAAGTGAATCGAACGGTGGACTCGCCCGATGACGCCGCTGTTGCAATTTGCAACTTGCATTACACAGAGGGAGAGAGAGAGACTCTGCGGCGGAGATAAGGGAAGCGTCGTCGTCGTTGGGCGAGTCAACTGGCTCTAGCTGTAGTAGTGAGCGCGGGATTTCGGGTTTTTGTGCGCGGCCTTCCAGTGTTCCAGGGGAGGTGTGCGTGAATGAACACCGAAAAGGTTAGCAATTTTTGCCGTTGTAGGTGGCGTTCGTGATCCGCTCCGTGCGGACAAGAACGCGTTTGCATGTGCGCTACAGCTACCTGAACGACAACCAACCACTTGTTCCAAGTTCTATTTGGTTGGTTGCAGCCATGTAAAAAGCTGATTTAATATGCTAACCTGATTTGAATATTTATTATCCTCATGTGTGGAACTTTTCGAGACTTAAAAAACATCCCTACCTTCTCTAGGTAACAAAATTCACGGAAAAAATAGTGAAAATTTTGTAAGGAAAAGACGGAAACCTAGCGCCAAGGAATTTATCACTCTGTCAGGACACGTCCACTAGGTCGCGCAGACCATAGAGCAATCCAGTGAAACTAACTCTCGGGCAACCAATCAATTTCAGGTAAATGCACTCAACTTTCGATCTCCAAAGTGGTGATAGTCCCTCTCACTAAAGCGACGCGCAAACTTTTCGAGTGGAACCAATTCAACCATTGCCGAGGTTAGCGGCGAGCAATTGAGTTTGGCGCGAGAAGGTCGAGAGACTCGAGATTTTTGCGCCAAACTCGATCAATGTTAAAGCTGCGCTAGTGTAGTGATGCCACTTGTTTGTGTGCCTGAGTTTAACCCGGCTATTGGCCAGACAACTGTCGGGGGCTCGGCACTTTCAGTTTGGTTACTATTATTGATTGTTTGGCAAGACCAGGCAAACAGTGGGCCACATTGAAAATCCAGCAAAAGGGCTCCGGACTCGGAGCCATTGAATCTCAACTCAAAGGCTGTAGAGTTTGGCAATAAGTGCTCGTCCCTTGGAACAAGTATTGAACAACGTGCTCCCTTGGCATCTAGTCTCGCATCAGAAACGAGCGTTAGATTGACGACTAGCCTCAGGAGTTGGACGACGACGATGACGATGGAGGTGGCGGTGCGCCAATTAAGTGGGTCTAGTGTTAGAGCCTGGAGCGGATGGTGGATAAAAGCAGAGAAACTGGTCGAGTTCCAGGTTCAAATTTCTCACGTAGCCTAGCGACGACGGGCAAAATTCCAATAGCTTTACCAAACTTACTTACATAACATCGCCTCTCGAATGACTAGTGCCTTTGATAGCAGTAGTCATTGAGAGCAATTATGTTTGCCCGTCGAATGGCCACTTGCTGGCAGGCCAACTTTGGCTTGTTGGAAAAGTTAGCTGCTAAGAGAGGAGTAGTGGAAAGAAGGAGGCATACTAAACAACATCGACTGTCTTCTGCAAACTTTGCTAACTTAAATTGGATAAGCAGCAGTGCAGTCAAGAGATTGTTGTGAGTCGGAGTTTGTTACACTGAGAGAAGAGACACATGGCAAATATAACAGAATACTAGCTACAAAAACAACGACGACCCCGACCATGGCCAAAGTTGGTAAATTGTCCGCCTCCCCTACCTCTCGAGGGGGGGGGGGGAGTAAAACTGCAAAAAGTTTTTGCTCTTGAAGTTGTCCTTTGAGGTTAAACTTTTTTAGTTATTAAAGTAGATGTTGCCACTTCCGTTTCGACGTGACATACTAACGCAAGTAACACTCTCAGCTCGCTTCGTTTCCATGGTCATGTCAAGCCGATTAGAGAGACTCGGGCGCCTGGTGCTGTGTGGTGCCCGCTTTGTTTGCGAGCCACCGCATCGGTTCAGTCCAAAAAACCCTATGGCAAGTTGGAGTGAGAGTGGTAGTGGCAGTTTTTCGAGTGCGCAATCTCGGTGTGTGTAGCTAGGGGACTAAATTTAGTGTACAGCAAATGTGGGGCTCCCCAGTAAACACGAGTACAAATTTGGTTGTTCACATAAATTTTGCTCACCTGGTGGTCACTCGATATTGAGCCATCGACAAGCGATGTCGGTATGTTTATTCACGATTCGTGCAGCTAGCTCATTGCGGAGTAGTAAAAATAAGAAGACAAAATGTTGGCCGTAACCCAACTTCCGGCCACAACAACAAATGGAAGCGGCACACTTTTTCCCGCTGTTGTTTTGCCGCCGCCGCCGCCGCCACTCGATATGCTTGGCTTCAGTATACCAAGTTACCAAGTGAGCAGCCGCAGCGGTAATAATGAATATACAAGATTGCTCGATAAAAATACCAACTCTAAGCCAAACGGCAGTAAAGACTACAATATGAGCAAGATTTTAGGCGATAGGCTGATTCAAGATAATGAGCTCAAGAGCAGAATTGAAAATTCAACTCTAAAATTAAACTGGAAAAGAAAGAGAAGATTTCCGCTAATCAAGAGGCAAGTGTCATATAATTCAATGGAATCCAATCCAATCTACTATCAGCAACAATCAACTGATGCCTATCCACCGTCTCAAGTGATCTATAGCCAGCACAAGAATAAGAAGCCAGTTCATGTTACAATCAATCAGCAAACGGTGAATGGATTACTCTCGCTCCTATTGCTCTTTAGTATCTCAATCTTTGGCTGCCTGGGCAACGTCTTTCTAATTAGCTCAATGACTGTGATTGAATCCCTACAAACTCGAGGCAATTGTTATTTGGTTAGCGTGGCCGTCGCCCACCTGTTAGTGACCCTGCTGGTGATTCCCTCAAGTGCTGTTCAAATTATGGCCGGCGATTATATAAGTGCAAAACGTTTATGCCACTACCAGTGGTTGATGCTTGAATTCTGTTTGATTGTTAGCCAATTGTCATTCTTTTTAATTGCCTGCGACAACTATCTCGGCTACAAGTCCTCCGAGAAGGTGACGACTCATTTGGACGTGAGCTCACCGTTGAGTTTGGCTCCCACTTCCGAATCCGTTTCCGGTTTGAACTCTGATTTTGTTGGTGGAAAAATTGGTTCAAGCTCGGCAGTTGAGTTGGATAATAATGGTAATGGAATTAGCTCAAATTTGAGAAAAAGAATGACAACAATACTAACCAGAGGAAGCCCACTAATGGGTTTTCGTTATCTCGTTCGCCTAATTAGCGGCCGCGAAGGGGAAGTGTTGACAACGAGCAAAACCTCTGGGAAACCAGCAGCAACAATAACAGTAGATAACTCGTTCGTTCATGCGCCAGTAACATCTTGGCAGCAGCAGAAACTTTCCACTTCCGATATCAAAGGCGGCGCTCAAGTTTCAACTTCAGCAACAAACACAAATGCCAAACAGAGGATAAGATTGGCGCACCAATTTGCCGACCACGAGGAGGTGAAAGTCCAGCAAGTTGGCTGCTTAAGCTACCGGAATTGCTGCGGCCGCTTGCGCGTCTTGCTCTGGATAGTTGGCGTTTGGTTGGTGGCTTTCGCTTTTGCCCGGCATCAGCACGAGTTTGGTTGGGGCGCCAAGTTTTGCGACAATCCGCATGGAGCCACTAGTGGCCCGGGCAACTCGAAATCGTTCTCTTTGGCGAGACAACAACAGCAGCAGCAGCACTTGGCTCTCAATTCCCACAAGACACAAAACGGCCACCAGTTTGATCCATTGTCGCCAATGTCGTCGCTGCCACCAGTAAGTGGCTCCCATTTGGCGCCAGCCTCACAAGCAGCGCCGTTGGCGGCAATAACTTCGAGCTCACCTGTCACTTCCGGTGCGCTGCACTCACTTGGTGGAAGTGGAGGTGGCAGCGGCAGCGGCGGCGGCAAAAGTAGCAGGGACTCGACTCCCCTCTTGAGCTTGCCTTCCTCGAAACCCCAGAGATTTGGGCGTTCCACAGACGATAGAGGAAATCCGTCGTTGCCAGCCAGCGAGCAATTGGAGGTAAAAAAGCGAGTGCCTTTTCACGACGCGAATCAATTAATAACGAGCACGCATTCAACGAAAGCCGGAAGTTCCGCTTTGAGATTAGTGGCAAATGATCTAAGAGCATATTGGCGCTCGGAGCCAATCGACGAGCACGGCGACGCTAACTATGATGATGATGATGAACTGAATAATAACGATAGTCGCCATGGTCGACGTGGTAGTGGTAGTCGTCGTGTTTCCCGTTATCACAGTAATGGTTGGCCAGCGGCGCCGGCGGAAAAGGTGACGAGCCGTGGTGGCAGTGCAGGTATTGATAGTAGCAGCCACCGTCGAGTTGCTCCGTCAGGTAATCCGCTAGACTGGATAACAACAATGACGCCCATAGCTGCGAGAGGCGAATGGGACGAGCAGATCTCGCCAGGTGCCAATAACAACAACAACAACAACGAATTGGTGTTGAACAACAGAGCTGGCGAGTTGACGAAGAGGAAGGGGAAAAGCAGTGAGTCGAGGAGGGGAGCCGGTGCTCAAGTTGCTGCTACTGATCAAACTCACCAAGTCGTGCTCCGCCGATTGTCGGCGAGTTTAGTGGAAAGCCGGCGAGCAAAACGCGATGCCGCCGCCGCCAAGGCAAGCGCGAGTCCAACGAGTGATCGAAGCCGCGGATCAGGAGGTGCCAGCTCGCTGATGATAATAATAAAAGCGCCGACAACAAAAGTGGCAAACGCTACGAGTAGTTCGAGCGACAAGGCCGACGACCATCTGGATTCTGGGGCTTTAAGGGATTCGCCAGTGGAATCGAGTGGCAAGTTGGAGGAGACGATGGAGCCGAAGAGGAAACAGACAACAACAACTTCAACTTTGAATGCAACACGGTCGATGGGTCGCGGTAGTAGGGTACGTGATGGCAGTGGTTGTTGTTGCTGTTGCCAGGGATGCGTCGTGTTAGATAAGACTCATGGAGTAGAGGAAATTTTAAATGTGACAAGGAGTTTCAATTTAACGAAACCAGCTTTCAATGGTTCTGCCATTGAAAAACCAACAAACCTGAATGGAAGCGACACCGAGACTAGCACGCAGCCAACTTTTGCCCGTAACCTGCTACCGAAACCCGGTCGTCTAGTTGGAGAGGCTTTGCGTGAAGCTGACGCTGCAAATGCAAATAATAGTGGCCAAGAGTCCACAGGAGCGAAGGGCCAAAAGTTGGATTTGAATCGCCGAGACATGGAGATAGCTGATTGCATAGCAAGCGAGCGCCAGCGAGCTAGCGGAAGCCGCAAAAGTGAGACCAGACAAACCTATGAGACTAGTGACTTTTCTAGTTGCAAATTATCCCTTGAAATGTGCCATTGCAAACTAAACCGACCACCAAGCTCAAACTCAAACTCAAACTCGGAATCCAACTCCCATTTCAACTTGGATGCAGACGAAATGATTTTGATTCCTGATAAGTATTCGCGTAAACTGGATTCGGGCGTGAACCGCAGACAGCAAGCAAACGACGGGTCCCCGGCTGCCGCTAGAAGTCGAATATATCGCAATGAGCATGGCGATACAGATGAGAGGAGAGTCCATCTAACCGACAGCGACGCGGACGCATTCGGAACGGAAACCGGGAGCTTCGGTTGCAAATGCACGACCCACCGCCGCCTCGTCAACAACAACAACAACCACCGCAACAACCACCGACTACAACAGCGACAACAACATCTAGCTGACAGCTGCCATAGAAACAGCATGAGTGAGCTGAAGCAACCAACAGCTCGAGTGGCTCCCGATGCTTCCGGCGCCAGACGAGTGGCTCCGTTGGCTCCACCAACAACCAGAACCAATAGCAGCAGCAGTAGCAGCAGCGACGATGACGACGAGCAAAACAACCTGCTAACTCGAGCCAACGACTACCCGTCGCTCTCGGCGCTTGGCGGACAGATTTTGCCCGATGGCATTAAATTAACCTCGCCGCCGTCCTCCTCGTCGTCATCAAGTGCGAGCACAACTATTTGCTTCCAAAATGGAATTCGAATCAAGAAGACGAGACTAGCTACTTTGGGAACTCAAACTGGAACTGAGGCACAGCTCGTTGGTGCACCAAAGAGCCAGAAATCAAATGGACTTGGCGTCCAGCTTGAATCAGAACCAAGCGAGGCTCAGTCGATGCCAGCTGATTCCGGTGGCGATGCAGAGACCAGCTCAAGTCTACCTGCTGCTGCTGCTGCCGCTACTCTACCTGCACACTTTAGTCGCTCAGGTGACACCAGCTCGTGGTGGTGGTTGTCGTCATTGATACGCAACTACGCTCCGGTTGATGAATTGGCCTCGAATGCTCGCTACTTATGTTGTTGTTGTTGTTGTTGTTGCTCTCAACGTGGTTGTTGCTCGACTGTTTTACCTGGCATGAATAGCAGTGCAAATAACAACAAAAACAAAACAAGTAAGCAGCTCGCCGACTGGAAGCATAGTTTGGAGGCCAAACGAACGGTACGAATGGAAGCCAGCAAGACACAGGCGACTGGGGCCGAGAGTAATTTGGTGAACCAAGTTCACGGACGACATAGGAGATTTGTGGCTCACTCGACTTCCTGGTGGCCGTCCCAGGTGGCGTCTTCCGCGCCGATTACGTCGACATCTAAGTCAAAGTCACACACTAACAGAGGGGACAACTTGAAGTACGAGCCACCACATCAAATAGCCTCCAATTGGTCGCTTGCTAATCTAAATGGAGACTCGCGTCACGAGACTTCCGTGGCCTCGGCAACCGGAAGTCGCTTGAGCCTTGACGCTAGCCCTCAACTCAAACTACCTGCGCCCGTAACGGTGAATGCAACAATGGCAACACCACAGCTAACAGCAACAACATCATCATCGGTAGCAATGGCAGTAGTTGGAGCGGCATTTCCATTGTTGAACATGAGCAATCATAACAACCACCTGCCGCCCAATACGTTTGTGATTGGTAATGAATACAATACCGCGACTACAACTACAACTACATATACCAATGCCAATGCTAATGCTAAGCCAAGTCCCAGTCCCAGTCAAAGTACCTACACTCACAGGCTAGTTCTTCTAGCTTTTGTCGTTTTACCCTCAACGGCGAGCGTCATTCTATTTACTCGCGCTTACCTAAAAATGAAGGAGTTCAAGACTCGACCATACAAACCAATGCCAATTCCCGCGCTCGTAGGCAATCACCACTTTTTGATGCCCCACTCACCGGTGCCGCTGATTGCCCAGCAGCAAGTGTACACTTTCCCCTCAGTTACCCCAACCTCAAGATCTACCTCTACCTCCATTCCAGTTAGCAATGGAGTGGCAGCAAACTCTAGCAAGCAGTTGGAAGCAGCTACTCAAGCTACGAGCCCATCGCTGGGCGCCTCTGTCGTCAATTCGAATGCAGTGGCGGAAGCAAACATTCAGGTGGCCGATGGAGCTAGTCGGCATCTAGCGCCCCATTCCAGCGTCGCCCACGACTTGCGTCTCGGCCGCTCGGAATCTCAAGTCTCCCTCTATTCGCAACAACCGCTTAGTTCCGCAATTCCCCCGCAGAACGGAACCCTCGCAACCGGGGTTCAGTCGGCCACCCCCTCGCACTTCCTCCACCAACACCAGGCGGGAACTGTTATGTCGAGCACCATAGATAACCCGCAACACCATCAGCACCAGCAACAACGACGCCAGCTCCACCAGCCGCTAGACCATGTGATGAGCGCGCCGCCAGTCATTCCGTTCGTCGTGGCCACCACCACCACAAGCAATTCGTCATCGTCGCCATTCAATCATAATAATGTTAGCCTGGCCGCTAGCAGTAACATTAACATGAATGCTGCAGCGGTGACAGTGGCTCCATTACAGCGATTGAGTCCGGCCGCTTCGAACGGTCAGTCGGCCAGTGGCATCAATGTTGGCGCTGGGGGTGGTGGCGGCGGCGGCGGCAGGGGTTCAATTGTTGACTCCAATTCGTGTTGCGGCAATCAAAGCAGCAATGCAGCGGCAGCCACCGGTGGCCGACTGGAGTTGGTTCCAGTGAGTACACTGGATGTAGGGACTTCGGCAGTTTCACACAATAATCAGGCTGTAGTGCACCAGCAACATCCGCACCAACTGCACACAAGATCGCCCACGGTGCCCGCTGTGGTCTCGCCAAACGGAAGTGGCAACATAATGAGCTCAAATTTGCTACCGCACCAGCAGCAGCCGAACTCGTTGCCGACAATGAGCTGCGGCGGCGGCCTCCAGGTGAGCGGTGGTCGCTCGCCGGCGCTGGGCCCGCAACTCCACCGGCCAACTCAGCTGCAGCCCGCTACCAATGGCCCACGCTCCAGCTCGGCCAGTCCCGGTGGTGGTGCCTCGTTTTCGGCGCCCCCCTCGGCCACCTTCAGGTTGGCCGAAGGGCAACTCCATGACACTGCTGCAGGTTGCCACACTAAATCTATGCCTCGCAATGTAGGCGCATCCAGCCAGATGATGTTTGCTCCACCGCATCTACCGAGCGGAGATCCACTGTTGAGATTTAGTTATGACCCAACATCTAACTCCACGCCAACACCACCACCACCACCACCACAGCAACAACAACAGACCCCAATTTCCCACTGGACCTCGGGGTCGCTCGCGGCCGGAAGTGGCGATCAAGTTGCAAGTAGAATGAGCACTCACGAGCAGCAGCGGCGGCGCCGATGCTCGGATCAAGTGAGCCACTCGCATCGTTTCCAAAATAACAACCACTGGTTTAACCAACCGCACTACCTGCAACAACAACAAGTTCAGCAGCGCGACCACTTTGCTAACTCGCAACCAGAGGAGGACTACCGACAATTCAACGACTACAACCACCACCACCAGCAATACCAACAGCGCGACCACGAGTTCACGAGAACCCAGATGCACGCGCGAAGTTTCCATTACGGAACCACGGCTCAAAATCAATTTGCTTTTGCCGGCGGGCAGCAGCAGCAACAATATCAGATTCGCGAAACGGGACCGCTATTCAATAGTTGCGCGGCACCTAGCGACTTGCGTGCCGATTTGCCGAATGCAGCGATACAGCTGATGAGCGATACCTGCAGCGGCAACAACACCGCACCGCTCCATAGGCGCCTGCTGCAGCATCGGTCGCTACCGCAGCCGCCAATCGGGGGCACCTCAATGTCGACTCAGGAGCAAGCGGAGATTGCAAGGCGACACCGCCACTCGCTGGCGCTAGCCAATGTGATTAAATCTGTCGACGAGGATGAGGACGAGGAACGCCCGCAACTGGAGGCCACCAATCAGCTAAATCTAACCCCAATCTGGCAAGACTCCCCCTCGCCCTCGATGCAAACTCCATTGGCTCCCTCGGAGGTGATTGAGTTGGAGCCTCCGTGTCAGCGTTTAGTCAGATCGAGTTTAAAGTCGCCGAGTGCCGGCCAGTCGTCGACGCAGCTGCTGATCAGTCAACAGGAGCAGGAGCAGGAGCAGGTGGTTGAGGCTACCTGTGTTACGCCAGCACTACAACCTCAAGAACTCACAGGTAAACCTAGTAACGCCCAAATTCTGCCCACAACTCTGGCTTCAACTCCAACTCCAACCCCGACCCCGACTCCGACTCCAAGGTCGTCGTTTATTGGGCAACAGGACAATCGAAAGCTTAGCAACAAGGTTATCCTATGCACCTACTTCTATATGATCGACGATCAATTGCTCAGGTCAAACATAATTGTCTTTGCAGTTAACTTAACTATGTGGCTGCCCCTACTGTTGCTCGCTATTCTCACGCCGCCGGCCGGAAGTCAGGATCAAACAACCAGCCAAGAGCTGAGGGATTCCATTTGGTGGCTGGCTACTTTAAATTGCTGCTCCTGTTCCTATGTCTACGCGATTAGCAACAAGGATTTTCGCGATGCCTACAACAAATTGTTCTACTATTGCTGCTGCAAATCTCACGTTACTTTCCCCAGGAAGACGCCCATTTATAAGCGTCAATTGGAGGTTGACTCAAAAGGCAACCTCCGAGTGCATATCATTCCGGGATTAAATTTGTACTCAAACAAATTGTCGCCCAAACCAGAGGTGAGCCAGGCGAGTCATCATCATCAGTTCAGCCATCAGGTGCACGGTGGTGGTGGTGGTCACAGCCATAGTCTTAGTCATAGTCACAGTCACAGTCATGGTTACAGCCAAACACATAGCAATCATAGCGGCCACACTCCTCTGAGCCAAAGCCACAACAATAACCACAACCAAAATCAGATTCCGATTCCCATCTCGACTCACAGCCAATTGAAGCGATCGCATGCAATCGGGGCGCCCGTTCGTGCGAGTCCCCAATTTAAGCGACCGCCGCCGATTGCCATCACCACCACAAGCACCACCTCTAACTCTAACGCAACCAAAACAATCCTTGCAAGCCCAGCTCGAATACGACTGGCCGCTAGCTCGTTGCTCAAACGGAAGACTACCACAGCCAACGATGACAAATAATGGCCAATTTGAAACTGGCTAGCTATCTAGCTAGACAGCAGAAGTTAACTGGCGTTCGAGTGGGCGGCAATTGAGTAGCACCAGAAAATCGAGCCAAGAACACAAACACAAACATAAATACAAATCTTATTTCTCACTATTGAATCGAGTAAAATTTAGCAGGATTCTACATCCAAATAGACTCGTGATCTTCTCAAGAGTCTGCATTTATATCCACCAGCGTGTTGTTTTGATCTGCAGTCACTAGCGTTTATTCATCATGAAATAATTACTAAAGGGTTCTAGGATGTAGTCCTGCCAAACGAAATTTACATCCATCCCTGCAGATTTCTCGCCCTCTTCAGAGCACCAATATCATGAGCAGTCATTGGATTTTAGTCGTCATTTGCGAGTCGTCTGATTCGATTCCAACTCGTTGATAGCCTGGAACTTCCTCATTACCCATGAGTCACACCTCAAAAAGCACTAGAAATACCAACTATTTGCTGAGGAGTATACTATGAGAGAGAGAAGCCAAAAGTTGAATTGCAAAACGGAGCCAAATGTAAGCCGAGAGATACCAACTAGGTTGCAGGAGAAGGCTAGCGACATTGGCGTCAGGTCCTCGCAAAGTTGGCGCCATAGGAAGATTGTGTGTGGTGAAATGGGTTGCAGAATGGACGCATAGAAGTCCATTGTGATTATGCCATTTGTTTTGAGTTCATTAGTATTGATATTAATATTATTGTAATTATTATTGCTGATCAATTGACTCCTTCTCCTGAGTTTATATGATGGATAAATTTTGAACCTCCTTCGTTGATTTGCAGTTTCTGTGCCAACAGGAAGTTTGCGTGACTCCCCGATTAGATCGTTGGCCATCAAGCTGATCCACTGCGCATTGGCAATTAAAGCGTGCGCCATCTTTGAAGTATCAATTGATTGCTTGTTGAGTAAAGCGCAGGGATACGTTGATTGGTTGATGGCCAGGAAAGCGGAGAAGCAAATCAGGCAAAATATTGTGCCTGAAAAGTTGTAATCGGCGCGCAATAGGGACATTAAGAGGATGGACAAGCAAATTGAGCCTATCACCAGGTAAACGCAACATTCGGCTCGCTCAAAAACTGACCTAACCTCCTTGGCAAAAACGCGGAAGCTCAGGTACAACTCGATGGCCTCAAGATCGCATCTCGTTTTGAGCGCAACAAATGAGTCTATTGTCTCTTGAATTTTGTGACACTCGTTTCCATCGGTTAGCTCATCAGAATTCAACCTATTCCATTTATACTCTAGCAAGAACTTTTCCACCAAATGAGCAAGAGTCGCTAGCCTCCGGTTGAGACCCAAGAATTTCTTTCTAATATCGTGCAAGCAATAAAGGGAGTCAATGTAGCCCAGGAGCACAAAGGATGTCGAGTCAGTTATCCAGTGTAAAACGAACCAGAAGTAGAGAGTTTGCGACGCGTGATCCACATTCTCTATAAAGGTCGTTGCCTTATACTTCGAAGGCGCCTTGATATTTAGGGAGTGGATGGCGACAGTCATTGCCGAACGAGAACACATCATAGAGATGGTCCAAATGACAATCATTTGTGTTAGACAAATGGAGAACCATATTTTAATATATAAATTAAGCCACTTTTTTGTCCTATTTCTGGGCCAAATTGGACCCTTGTCTATTGTTTTGAGGTAATTCAGATGCTTATGTTGTTCATTTAAACCATTGAGCACCTGTTGTGTTAATTTACTATCATCTCTTCTCTGGAAACTCAGACTTAATTGGCCAGAAGCACGACGATTCAAACGAGAACTAGAGTCTTGCCAGCGACTTTTTTTCAAATCCCAAGCTAAACTCTGACTTTCTGAAGCTTTGTGACTTAAATTTAAGCCACGGTATGAGCCAAATCGAGCTAAGAAATGGGCCTGGCACATGTTGGACTCTTGAATTTTCACCAGAAGCTCGTCGATTCTCTTGCTCAACTGGCGGCTCTCCTCATCAAAGTTTTTCATGAACAAGATTAAGCCAATTTCATGACTCGAATATAGATTGTGCTTGTAAATGTGAGAGGCTGAATAGTACAAAAGACTAAGCAGTCCATAGTATCCGTAGCCCATGATACCTGCTCCCTTCATTTCGCGCGCCGAGCATCCAACAATGAGCAGAAACTCGTATAGGTAATCGTTGAATAGTTTAGCATTATTGTTTCCGTGTTTATCAATCCTTTGCTCATCATATGAATAATTAGCAGTCTTTGTTATAACATGAAGCGTCAGCACAAGCGAGGTGAGCGTCCACTTGAAGATCATTAGCATTCCAAATATTCGGCCAAATGACTTGGCGAACTCAATCACTTTCTCTCTCGAGTTCATAATGTTTGACCGTTTGCTTATGTTTGCGTAAGATACTTTTTTGCTGATAATAATTGACTTCAATGGACTTGAATCGAACTAAACTGGACTAGAAACTGGCACACAAACAAGATCGAGTTGGTCACTGGCGAGATATGAGCTTGGAAGGTGATCTTCCAAACGGAAATCGGAGTCTCAAAGTACGTAGTTGTCATGAGCAAAATTTGCTCGCGTGAGATGGGGCTTATTTTCTTAGTTAAGACCGCCCTTTCCCGAGGGACTTCGGCCGACGCGGACGACAAACAATCTTGGAGACATTCGTGCTAGTGGCAGCTGATAAATATATCAATTCACTTAGCCACCGGAGTGTAGGTTGTTGGCGTAAAAAGGTTATAAAGTTAGGGTGGGATACGTTTCACTCTAGCGTTGAGCTTGAATTGTTATCTTTTCGTTTTCGTCTTCGTTACGCTCGCTTGCTTGTTTATCGGGCGCTCGTATTTAGCAACACGCAACTGTCTTATCATCAGTTTTTGTTGCGACCTCAATAAAAACCATAGGCGACTTGTAAGTGGAAAACTGTCGCTGTTGCTGTTGCATAATTCAAATCTCCTGCGGGTAGGCAAATTTCAACCTTTCACTGTTTACCATTAAATTGAAAGCTCCCTATTGTTAGAATCGCAAATGAAGCCAGGTAAAAATTCATCTTAAGTGTGGTGCTGAAGTTGAGCTGCGCAAAACCGAGCAGATGACACGAAAACTTGCGAGACATTAAATCATAGTCAAAGACAAATTGGCGCCATAAATACATCGAATGGCTAGTTAATGGACTTGACAGCATAATCAAGTGTTCAATTCTGATCTCAGGTTTCTCGGTATTAGTTTTCACAAGCAACTTGTTGTGCGCCAAATCTGGATCCAACTCGGGATACGACAAATGGGTTGCATTTGCTAATAGGGACCAGATTAGTTTTGTTGTTTGGAGACACCGATTGTTGAGGAGAGCAGAAGGAAAGATTATTTGGTTTAAGAGGTAGATGATAAATATTGAAACGCCTGTGAAAAAGTTGGCCATCGAGGGATAACTGGAGACCGGAAGCAACACGAACACAAATATTGGAATCAAAGCGCAATAATTCATGCAAACAAAGCAGCTCGATCGCTTAAACATGTGCCGAACCTCTTCGACCAATATCCGGAAAGCCAGGTAGATTTCTAGCGATTCGCAATCGAATTGAAATTGTAATTCCTTGATGGAATTTTCTCTCACTGACTTGATTTGGCGCATTTCTTTCGAATCTACATTTATGTTTGACTCCAAAAACTCAGTCAAACTTTGCTCGCTCCTCAGCCGCCGCAACAGGAGTAATTTGGCATTGAATCTAACAAGTTGTTTGCGAATGGACATCAAGTGTTTCGATTGGTCTAGGAAGCTGAATATTGTATATGTAGCTCCATCTATGAACCAATCCATCCGATTGTGAGAAAACAAAACTTGCATTAGATTATCAAGATGCTCTAGCTTCGAGAGCGACCTAAATTGGGCCTCGTTATTAGTGTTCGATTTGATGGCCAAATAAGCAATATAGTTTGTAAAATAGGTGGCCGACGTGCCAGCAAACCAACAAGCGATATGACAGGAGGCCGTCAGGTAAAAATAGATCAACAGGGTGCTTTTATGGCAGCACGAATCACGATTAATTGGCCAAATTCTAGACTTGTCTTCATTTAAATATTCCAGGTGAGAGTATTGCATCCGTATTCGTTTTATATACTCATTTGAAACTCTAATATCATCTCCTTCCCGCGATCCAATTCGACAAATTTTCCTGCTCTTATCAAATGTTGTGGCATGATTTAGATTAGAAGCAGGTCTCAGATTTGGATTTCCCCTAACTGAGCCAAATCTATACATTATGTCGCGCGAAGTACGATTGGACAATTTGATTTCCCTTAGAATGTCTGATATTCTACTCGCCAATTGCTCACTCTCATAAGTTTCTCTCTCTAAAAACGACAACAACCCAGTTCGACTTGTATCCTCAAGTGTTTGCTTGAATATATACTCGGCCACCCAATGGATGGTCAGGATTAGTACATACAAAGCAAAGCCAATGGCGCCCATAATTCCAATATCACGGCCAGTGTTGCCCATTGCCAGTATTAGCGAGTAAACTTTATCCATTCGAACTCTAATCTCTGCTTGCTGATTGGGTGAGGATTCTTTTTTCAAGTCACTCTCTAAGGACAGCCGATAAAACAATAGAGCGGAAGCAAACGCCCACTTGACTAAAAACACATACCAAATTTTGAAGTAAACTGAGACAACTATGGCGCTCCACTTTTCAAAATTGAAAATCTTCATGACTAAGCTAATCTTCTTCTTTTCAAATAGATATTCTATACCCAATCAATGAACGAAGAAAAAGAGCTGTGTTAGTTAGACTTCCTTGTTTATCTTGTTCTTGACACCCTTGCTATTACTACTGCTGCTGCAATCTTTGTGACAAGTTCTTTCATTTCTTACATCTTTGTAGCGGACTTGCCCCTGCAGTCCAAACGTGTCTCTTTAGGGAGATAGAAAGAGACAAAGTGGTTGCTTGGAATCTAGAGCAAAAGTCAATCTGCGTGCCAAGTTTTGTACAGTGCCAGTAAAACCAGGCCCGAAAATTGTCTAGATAAAAGAAGTAAAAGGAAGGGCAGATTTGCAGTTAAGTGAGCATGCGACTGTGTATCGATTCTTACTCTCGATACCCCGCACAGCCGGCGGCCGTCGCGGGTCGATCGGCACGCCAAGTGCGGCGCGGTTAAAGGGGGTGACACACCTGCTCGGATTGCAAATGGGGGGCATGCACTGCTCGCACATCACCGACACCACATTAGAATGTCAAGATGCTTCAGTGCCAAGCTCAATTCCTAAATGTATCTTACTTCGTCACTGATCGCTACTTGCGCGAGCTAGGTGATTTTTGAGGCTCGAAACAGTCTCTTTCCTCATGTTACCTGTCCAACTCAAAAGTTTAACCCATGTTTGTCGTGGGCGATATCAAAAGAAAAGAAACAAATTCACCTTCTTCCGGAGTGAAGGTAGATCTATTGTGAAAACCTACGTAATTATACAATTATACGTTTCCATCGAGACGACAAAATCCTTCATCTACATCTTAAATATCGTTGTCATTTATAAGAATTGAACAACAACAACATATCAGCAGCAGCTCCCTTAGAAAAGCAAGTTGTAAAGGTATTACTGACTATGTAACTAGTGACAATTATGTCAATGAATTCAAGGGCAATCGCACGAGAAGTTGAATTACGTAACTCGGCGGGACTCCAAACACTTGCCTCTAACGTATCGGTGTACGTTATCCAACTAGACATGAGGCAAACTTTACAATGCGTAAATGTGCATTCTAATCAGTGGGTTCGCAGGTAAGCCACCTGAGGTGCACGTAACAGTGTAGCTGTTGTTTAGTTCATATTTGCGCAGTAAAGTCTAAAATGTGTACTAGCCAAGTATTAGTATATGGATATTTGATGCCAACTTCCTCAAACGTGGGTCATGAGTTTAGGGTAAACCGAAATGCAAAACAACCTGAAAAATCGGTAAAAGAATGTCAGTGTTCCGTGTAAAGCATCATAACCATTGCCTCCAATGGGTCGGCAGTGATGAAGTTTTGGTTTTGCGTGCATCTCTCCTCAATTGTCCTAATATCATGTCTTATCTTCCCGCTAGTCGACCAAATTTTGATTGTAGGCTCAATGCCACTTGTTGCTAGCATGCAAATTGTTGGATGAGGTTGGACACAGTTCAAAATGTGGGCATCAGCGTGCATAGCTTTCACTAAATTTGTAGTCGTCTTGTCCCAAATATAAACTGCACCATCATCACTTCCGGCCACAATATACTCGCCCTCTGAGCCCAAAAAGTTGGCCTCCTTTATGTCGGTATTCATGCTACAGTGGCCCGTGAATCTCTTGGTATAATCAAACTCGAGGGTTCTTTTTGTTTGAGTGTGTATTGATTGTAGGTAATTGTTGTTGTTGTTGTTAGTATTATTATTAACACAATCATTCACTTGATGAGATCTATTGTTTTGCCTGGCAATCAAGTCAGATAGAATACTGTCGCAACTTGTTTGGTCCTGATCGTCGGTTGTCACTATTTCAATACTTAGTGGCTTATCATTATAATACTCGTTCATTCTTATGTCCTCCAAGCTGACGAACCGAGCCAATTTGTTTCGGATCATTCGGTCGCTAGGCTCGCGGACCTCGGAGTCTCTCATTAGCGACCTCAGCATTTCCAGCATGCCGCTTGCAATGTCCTTATTCTGGAGTCTATGACTAATATCTGCTAGCAACAAGATGCAACGATAATCTGAAGGCTTCAAGGCTAAAGCTAGACAACAATCCCTAAACGCCTGCCACTCATCGCCCTTCCAATCTCGCTCCATAAGTGCGCTTGCTCTTAGAGTATACAATTCAGGTAATGGTTCACTATTGTGAGTTTGAGTCGCGGTTTCAATAAAGCTATTGAGTTCCTCGATTCTAGCGAGTAAAGTGCAACTTTTAAGCTTCTTTAAATCAATAGTCTCTACTGGGGTGCCTTTGTAATGTTGTGGTTTCTGTGTCGTTGATCTGAGATTTGAAGAGTAAATTCTCCGGGGATTGGGGTGATGATTGCAGGGTGAAACTGGACGACTCGATGTCCGTCTATCCTGTAGCAATGGTTTGATATTTGTTTCGAAAGACTTGAAATTCTCACATGGTTCGCGGGTGTCGAATAAATAAACTTGGTCGGCGTGTAAATTTGCCAACAGCTCAACTCCGTCTGGACTAAACGCCAAGTAGGTAGTGCCAAAGGAGCGCTGGTGCTTGGACTTGCGACTTGTCTTCAGGTGGCCGGGTACGAATTTCATCATTGGCAACTTCGGCTGCCTCCTGTCAAACAGTCTAATGTGTATATCATCGCAACCGACGGCTATCATTTCATCGCGAGTCGGACTTACAGCTAGACACTTGGCCGACAGTGGCGAGTCCACTTGTTGGCTGAGATCAATGAGGACGTTGGCTTTTTGCTTGCATGTATGCTTCTCTCTAATATCATATTGCACTAGAAGTCCATCCTCTCCCGCTGACCAGAACAACTGAGGCTGATTAATGTGATTGACCAGACGCTTGACTCGTCTAAAGTGGCACCCATTGCAGCTAAACAGATTGCGACTTGAGGTTACATCGGTAAGTAGAACTTTTGAGTCGCTAGCGCAGGTTGCTATGACATTTGAGGAGGTTTGATGCATAAATTTAACTGAAAATATATTGTCAGTGTGTTGGGTTTTCACTACATGTCGTTTGCATTTACTAGAGTCATTGTTGAAGGCAAGAATGCTACTCTCAGAATGATGACAACTTCTACTCATGAACGGATTCCAAACGATTACTTGCCGATCGTCGGAGCCACTGGCAAGCAAAGTGCCATCCTGATTCCATTCCAAACAATTGACACAACCAGAGTGACCCACTAGTACCGATTCTTGGGATAAGTTTTTAACAAATTCCAAGTTGACCGAGGAGGGAAGTCGGTGGTTGTTGTTGCTATCCAGGCCGACTTTTCGCATGCGCACCCAATTGGGTCCATAGGGATAATTTTTGAGACTTGCGGGACTCATTTTGTAAATTTCCTCTTGTTGCTTAATATATGTATATATTAATATGTTGCCAACTAAATTTTTGTGCTCTATTTGGAACAACTTGAACGGTTTATCTTCGCAATGGCGGTGTTGAGAAAACTTGCTGTGAAAAACTCTCTTTTTGTTTCTATTGCTGGCTTAGCAAATGTTTCAATTTAGACATCTTGTTGCTGGTTTTCTTATTATAATTCTGATGATCATGATATAGCTCCTAAATGGGAGCTAATTTAAAATTTTAACTTAAGCCACTCAGCATAAATACACCAGAATGTTCTATAAATATAACCCCATAGACTCTCTGACCAAATCCCCTCTTACCTCGAAAATTCTTCAGCTCAACTCGTTTCCTTATATTTTACTGGCGCAACAAGCCTCTTGGCAAACACATGTGTTGCCGAGTAATTTTCCGATTAAACTACGCTACTAGGGAGGTCCATTGTTATTGCTGCAACTGCAACTGCAATTGCAAATGCTGCTGTTGCGGCTGCTCTTGGCGTCTGCAAGCGGCAAAAGAGGAACGACCTTTCCCTTTGATCTCGCTCTGTGCGTGGCTTCACCTGTGTGCGTGCCACCGGCGTCGCTCGTCTCGCTGTACGCGCGCACTCAATTCATTTCAAGAGCGCATTCAAAATAGCAACCTGTTGCGCTGCGCCAACGAGAGCGCAAGCTCACCTGAGACATCCAATGGCAACAACGGCAACCACCTGCGACTTTACGAGGCGACAATCCTCGCCTCGACCCCTCGAGCGTATCGCTCGCGCAAGCGGCCAATCACGTGGCACTGCAATCACAACTTGCGCCGCCAAGCTACAACAACCACCTCTACTACAGCTACTGATATTCTGTTGATGTGGCAAACACAACGCCCCCCCCCCTACTTTAAATGTTATCTGTCTAACTCTACTCCCAAGATCTCATCTCGTCTCGTCTCGTCTCGTCTAACTAATCTTTTTTCTCTTATTTTTTCCTCACGAACGAGCAAATTCAAATCCAAAAAGTTGAACTCTTTGTCTCTCTACTCCTAGTCTGGTCTAATTAGCGAGCAAGATCCCGCGTGAACTCACCGCAAACCAGACCCTTCTCTCACTCCCTCGCTCTTTCTTACAGACACACACACACATACCTGCAAGTCATTGGACAAGATGAGTCAGAGAGGCGCTATCACTGTTGCAGAGCTGTCTACAATCGACTCGAAACTAAAAGAGGTTGTCACACCTAAGCTAATCAATTGGCATCCATGTTGTGGTTGCAAAAGAGTGGCAAATTTGGCGAATGAGTTCAAATAGCAAACAGAGTGGCGAATCGAAGAACCAGAGACTCGGAGCTTTTGAATTTCAATTTGTATTAGGGTTGAAGTCAAATGTTGTAGGCAGAAAGAGATCGATAGTGCTTGTTTGTGTAGTTTTTTCGGAAATTTTGTAACAAGTGGCTGCGCTTCTCCAATTAACTTGTATCTATCGCTCGCTCGCCTGCTACCCTAATGTTATGAAATTTTAAAGCAGCCACATGGAGCCTCCCGCCGATACGAAAAGTCGGTGCAACATTTTCCTTTTAAACAACCGAACCACTTGCCCCTGGCAAGTGGTTCGGTCCTGGTTGGTGGTTACGGCGATGACTGAAGCAGGCGGTGCATATCGCACACCATCCAGCCCACAAGTTGCAATTATCGAGTGCTATTACCAGTAAGTTAGTAATGGTAGTAGGGGCGGCGAAGGCGGCGGCAGCAAAAGTATTAGTCTCAGGTAAAGTTGTAGTAGCGGAGCGTAAACATGATGTCGAAATGAATGCCTGGCGGCTTCAGGAAGTTTAGGCGAGTTTTTGGCAATAGCAGTGGAGGTCAAATCAAGTGGCTGAGCAGTAGCAGCAACAGCAACAGCAAAGACAGAGGCATTTAGATCCAACGACTGGTGGGACTTTGTTGCCAGGATACCTTTTGGCTGGTGCAGTTGTCGAGCGAAGTTTGGAGCAAAACTTGATTGCAGCGTAATGACAAAAAGAGAGAAGGGAAAAGGGGGGAAGCAAACCACATCAGCAGCAACCTGTTGCTACCAGTGCGGCGCTGAGTCTCCAACTAAAGCGGGATTGATATTGAAAATGAAACTCTCACTTGATACAACTATCCAAGATGTCGAGACCAAATAGCATAATCTATGGCAGTGACAACAACAACAAAACAAACATAAACAACAGCAACAACTTGCCTAGCATCAGTCAACTAGCGCTACGCCTACACCTGCTCCTTAACGAGCGCCCTGATAACCTGTTGCTCGTTTAGCTAAACCATCGGCTGGTGCATATGCACGTGTACCTAGCTAAGTCTAGCTCAAGTAAGTAAGGCGAAAGCATTTTTAATTTCCTAGTGTCTTATGCTAGCTCATACGATTGTTATCTAATCAATTGGATTATTGCAAGTTTTATTTCTAGCTTGTTAGTCTTACACTCGCACTCAAAACGCCCGAAGCAACAGGTGAACTTTCTCAACTTCCTCTACTGGAGGCTCCAAGGTGAAAAGTTACGAAGACATCAAGTCAAATAACGACGATGGATCATGATGATGGAACTTGAAAGCTTTAACTTGTGAGCCCACAAGTTAGAGCTACTCATAAAGAGTTACCAGCTTAAGTTTGCCAAATAACTTAGTCACTTACTTATTTGGCTAGTCAGCTGACTAGCCAGCCATTTTGCTTGGTCTGAACTTTGTGATGATGATGATGCTGACGATGAAGATAATAAAGATGATTGGCTGGATATTGATTATTGAGGCAGATTTGCACTTGGGTAAGATTTTCCATTGAGATAATACCAGCTGTAGAAAATCGAAGGGAAACTAAAACAAAAAGTCATATACAAAACGCAAACAAACCAACAAACATGCTACAGCGAGATGAAAACTTTTCGAACATACCGACCTGCCGACTGTTCGTCGCAATAAAACTGCATTGTCAAGGTCAGGGTCATCCATCACGATTTTCATTCATCATCTTTGGCTTGCAATTGATATCTGATTCGGATCTAACAAACTCCGTTCCCTCTGGTTGATTTGCTTCCGTGGCCCATGGAGAAATTCCAAGTTTAAAGTGCAGGTAATGCTGGTAGTATTAGGAGTAGTGTTAGTGGGAGAAAAAGAAGAGTTTGGCGCTCAATGGATTCCAGGCCGTTTACAGGTGGCAGTAATGGCATTAGTTTCGGTGGAGCTCTAGCTTTCAAGTTGGCCAGCGAGATGTTCAAATGGCGCCGCCTAAGGAATTCTGAGATTCTCGTGCTATTTCCTCCTTTCGCTTCACTAAAGCGCGAATCACTAACAAACTTAGTCTGTTTGCTTGTTTCCTTCCTTCTTACTTGCCACCTGAAAGTGTGAAGTAAAGACTCGAATCCCGAGCAACCAAACGGGACAACGAGAAACAGCGTGCAGCACCAGCGTCTAGACGACTCTAAATGCAACTATTTAATCTCATGCTAGCGACAAAAATCCAGTGAGATGAGCTCACGACATGGACACTCGCAAGTGGCAACAGCAGCGACATCAAGATCGCTTACCGGTAGCTAAGCTATCGCTAGCTGGGTGGCAGCGGCCTCACTGGCATAACGGGTTAGTGGCGCCGAGCGTCTAGTGTTTCTTTTGGCTTTAAATGCTAGAGATTGTCGGTAGGGAGAAAGAGAAGGAAGGTCGAAAAGATCAAACTGTAGCGCAGTTTGCAAGTAACTTGTGAGCCGTAGGCTAAATCTCTAAATCAAGCTAACTGTTGTTGTTGTTGTTGTTGTTAAGGAGGCAAAAAAGGGTGAGAGTTAAATGATATGAGTTTATGTGCTAATACAAAAGCCAACCTGTTAGGTTGTCTTACTAAAATAAAAGCTCTGTTTTGCTCTCTGTATTAGCAGCGTTAGCGAAACTTAATTGTTTCTTAGCATTCAATTGGTAGCTGTTCTATTCCGCCACCGCGAATTGCCAAGATCAACAAGTGTTTCGATATCGAAGCGTACATGTATGAGAGAAGTTCTCCCTCCTGCCTCAAGTTTCTTTAAGGTTTAAGATTATCGACTATTATTGACTAAAACTCGTCCGCCAATCTATTGTTAGTTTACTAAATTGATCGATGAATTACATTTCAATCAAAATGTATAATAGACTCCCAAGTCCATTAAAATTCACCTTGAAACTTATGGCACTTACAATTTGGGCTTTCCGGTAACCTGAGAGCCTACGACAAGCGCACCCACTGCGCCTGGTCCAGCAGTACCCGCGGCCGCTGAGGGTACAACAGGTGTCACCTTCTTCTTCAAAGCCACTAGCTTTGCCTTGAGTCCAGCACCAATTTTGATCAGTTTCTTCTTCAGTTTTTTCTTCTTCTTCTTCATATCCTGATCATGCTTATCGGCACCATTACCGCCTATGCCCATGATTGGTGGCGAAATTTTGATGCGAAACTTACCTGGCTTCCAGTTGTGCTCTTGCTCCTCGGCATCCTCATCCTCATCCTCTTTATCATCTTCGTCTAGTTTCATTTGGCTTTGTTGCACAGAATTCGGCCTATGGGGTCGTCTGCGAAGTTGGATAATCCCCCCGGCAGGCACCGAGGGCATTCCTAAAGATTTTTGCTCCTTAACGTGAACCACATTGTCCACCTTTTTTAGTAGCGCCGCTTGAATTGCTGGATTTGAAGCAACAATTGTCTCAACTTCCTCCTTGCTCGCCGTTGCCAAGTGTCTCAAAATGTCGCCATGTTGCTGGAGATCCTCGTCATTCAAAATCATGAAGTGATCGTCTTGTAATGCATTCACTTCTAGGTTATTTCTTGGAGTTTCAAGATTATTCGAACTCTCACTTCCAACTTCATTTGCCAATTGCAAACTTGGTTGCTCTTGAATGCTCTGTCCTTCCTGTTGCACCCAATAGTATCCATCAGCAGGAGTTATGTAAATAGTTAGAGCAACTGTTAGTGTTACACTAGCCAAAGTCACCAAGGACAACCAGCCGATAAGACGACCGGCCATAGTGTCGCTCGTCGTTAGTTTGGTCATCTTGACGATGATATATGGATTTCATCTATTGCCTACCACAGATTTTCTGCGGGGAGTTGGCTAATGGAGAAACCATGGTCCGAATTACGTCATTCAGCATCAAATTTTTGGCATCAAATCATTAAATTTAAACGCAAATGGCTCTAGCATCTGTCGCATTAATACAATGTGATGAGTTGATAGGATTGACCTGTCAAAGACTAGCTAGCAGCGCCATCTCTAAGGCGCAGCTGGCGGAAAAGGGAAAAGGAATGAGTCAAAAGAGCAACGACAACAACGTACGTCAATAACAATGGACATTAGACGACAGGTGAGGAGCAGGTTACACAACATAAGAGAGTAGCGACAGGTAAAGGCCGCCAAGAGTAAAATTTAAAGCGCAATTTCTAGTCTCGAGTGTAGGCAGAGCGCGTTTGTCTTGCAGAGACCGAGACGCATACACTTTTCTTTTCCCAGTAGACTAGGTTCGGGGTTCCTGTAGACTAAATACAATTACCATGCATAATCGACTTCAATGCAACATTAGTGGCTTGCCACTCAATGATAGATTTAGCAATGAGTAATTGCGTTTGCAATGGCCATAAAATAGAGTAAAAGCATAGAAAAGGTGAAGAGTAAAATAATAAAGTGGAAACTTCCATTGAGTTGGCAAGCACTTTATGCACACAACACAAAACTCTCGCTTGTCAATACTGCGGCGACCACCAACACCACCACAGAAAGCAGGTAGCAGTGGTCTACAACGGCCAACGGGCAAAGTGAGAGCGAACCCCCTGTTCTCGCAACTTCAACTGCAACACCAGCGCAAAAAGGTGTGCTGCTGGTTGTTGTTTATCGCTCTCGCTCATTGTTGTGTGGCTGGTTTAGTGGTTGCCAATAATAACAGACGTCACAGAGTGAGAGAGAAATATATTCTGTCTTTCTCATTGAGCAAGAGAAACAATCATTATTTTTATTATTATCATCAATATATCATTATTACTATCACCTCATTTAATCGGATTCACCACCAAAAAGTCTTGTTAATGAATATTTTTTCTATACTTGATCTTGTCTCTGCCCCAAGCAAAGAATTTTAAGAATGCTCACGCTCTTGCACGTTGCATTTGGTTAAAACATTTTTGCACCAGAGGATTACTGGCAGGAGGTGGCAGAAACAACAGCGGCAACAACATAGGTACTTGTACCAGATGCATTCCACCTCCAATATTCCCTCCGAACAATATATATTTTTATATCTAAAACACACGGTGAACTATAAGGCTTTAGAACATACATTCCTATTGACTGAAACTTGATCTGTAAGCATCTAGCAGCGGAAATTGCGTATTAGCGTTTAAGCATCTCTCTTATTTGGCTCACCTCAAAATGAGTCCTAGAAACAAGTTCACTTTATTTAAGGTGAGCGATGACCACAAGAAAACGAAGCAACAACAACAAATTGTTTCCCAACTGAATACCGAAAGTTTGGATGTTGCGATAGAAGACTTTAGAGACGTTTGCCAACAATACAACAAAAAGGCGCCTCTTTTCAGGCCAGAGGAAGATGGTGACAAACAAGAACCACCTCGACCTATTAGAAAGGAAGACTTTAGCTCAAAGATGGCAATTGGAACGCCAGATATAACAACAAAATCAACTCTAGCAAACAATCATTGTGATAAAACTGCAACCAGCAACTCGAACTTTAAGACACCATACCAAAGCCAAAGCGCTAATAACAACAACAATAATAATAATAACAGTGATTTTGATGAGTCGATTGATCGACTTCAGTGTAGGCAAACTGATTTGCAAACTCAGCTAGACGAAGTTTTAAGAATAGCCGAAGAGTTGACCTCGAAACAAAGGCGTAAGTTCAAATCAATACTCGAGGACGAGACGGCAACTAGTAGAATAACCACCGAAGAGAACGAGGACGATGAATTGATTGAGTTTCAGCAAATCGAAAATGAGCTAAGGATATCTGAGTTAAACAGGCAACTGAGTAATATACAAGAGGAGCTTAGAATTAGATTGTACAAGAGACTGACCAACAATACTGAAAATGGCAACGGAGCAAGTAATGGGATCAAGCATATAGCTAGGTGCAACTCCCAAGAGGATGAAATCTCACCATCCTCCTCGTCATGTTCTGACGGACCTCAAAATACTTCCTTCTCATCGATTTTGGCCGAAGTCCACCATTCCAACAATCAACTTCCACCCACAACCTCGGCTAATTATGCCCCTTCTAATACCAAACAGCTTGATGAGCATGATGGGATCACCATGTCCAAAGACACATCATCATTTAGACATTTTAAACAAAATTTCACAAATTTCGTCGATACAACAGTTTCAACAAATAGCAGTTGCGCAAACACAACAGTTTTAGAGAGAAACCTACAGGCAACAAACCCAACAAGAGCCGATAATAAGGATAACAATCCAACAACAAGCTCAGAATTGGATAACTTGATGGAGAGTTTGATCTCAGAGTACGAGTCGCTTACCCTTGAGTCCAAAAAAGATGAAAATTTAGCGAGCAGGCAAGTGGCTAGTCACCAGCAAAACAATCTAGACTCAATGACAACCAGCTGCAGGAATAACTTGGCTGCCTCACATCAAATACAAGAATCAGATTATCAAGTACCTATCGCAAATGGTGTTAGGACCAACAATATCTATTGTAATCCAACGCTTGCCTGTCCAGGAAATGGACTTCCCAGATGCAATGCTGCTAATAGTGATCTCGAGCGCATTGAGGAGGATGGTGAGGAGGACGAGGACGAGCAAGATTGTTACACGGACTCAAATCAAATGCGTTCCATTTATGAGGAAAAGTTTTCGTCTATTGCACAGCAGAATATTTATCCGAATAGCTCACCTGATATACTACCTATAGCGCAACAAACTCGATTACAAGCTCAACAACAGCAACAAGATAAGAACTTATATAGTTATAGTGAACAAAAACATTATGATGGCATTTCACAGGTTACCTCTGACGCTTTAGCCACTCGACTCAATGGTGGTTTGCAGGTGGCACCAAACGGTAACAGCAACAACAGAAAGTTCAGCCTGTCAAATGTAAACACTACCAAGAGAACTCCGGCCTCGAAAACGAAACCAAACCGACCACTTACCTTGTATTTACCTAAACCAGATGAAGAAATTGATTTGGTTGAACACATTCAAACTCTAGGCCATGATCTAAACACAGTCACCGATGACCTCAAGATTGATACAACTAGTGCTCATGGTTACTTGTGGAAATGTTGCTCAAACAATAGTAAGAAATGGCTCAAAAGATACTTTCACTTTGATAGAAACTCCAAGATTTTATCCTATTTTGACACAGAGTCCCATCTAGTCAAGAAGAATGCAAAACCAAAGAATAGTATCCCATTCGACGAGATCAGTGATGTCTATGTTGACCACAGACTCAGTGGTAAAGACGACCGAAGACGCTCCTCTTCGGCCTCATCGCGAAAATTTGTATTTGTACTTTCAACTATCAAGCGAAAATATTTCCTTGCAACCAATCGAGCCGAGACAATGAGAATCTGGATCGATGTCTTATTTACGGCCGCAAAATCAAACGATTTCTTTCAGCAATTCGACGACGAAGACCAAAACGATCTAACTGGAGAAGGGGATAACGACATTAGTCTAAACAGAACTCTGCAGACTATTGAGTTGAACTCTCAGAATGGATGTATCTCATTACCAGGCGAGAAGTAGTGTTCATGGATGAGTATCATCTATACAACATCCTTACTGATCGACATCATTAAAATTGACCTACTGGTCTTGGTATCTACTGTCATCACGAAGCCTCACACATCAATACCATAAACTCAAACACTTGAGAGAGTTTATGATCTTGGTTAGAAAGACACTATCTGAGAGCATGAGGAGATCACCACGACTCAGCGGACACAATCCTAGACTCTGAGAGCTGGATTCCTTCCAGAAAATTTTATATATCCATCTCTACTCTACGTGCTGGCTCAGATGAAACACTAGCAACCACATGTTACTGTCGAAAACCAAAGGCCAGCGGCAAGTCAAGCTAGTTGTTGGTCATAGTCTCGCGAGAAAAGTCAATGAAGAAATTAAAAAACGACTGTGGGCAATCGCCTCTCATCTCCGTGTGGATTTGATAGCCCTTAGTCTCAACAGTAGCGTTTGCCACCCATGGAGGCAGTACACAAAACTATCTCCTGAATTACGCGCTTGAATCCAACAGGTGTAGTCACATGTTTGGCTAGATGTTTAGCTCCACTCATTCTAAATCTATTGATTCCGATGGGATGAAGTGTAAGAAGAATGATTTCGTCACTGGGAAATCTCATCAACGGCGGTTTCTCAAACTCTGGGGGGGGGAGGATAACGAATGTGACCCAGGCCAGTGCCTCGTAGCCCCTTTGAGGGTGATGGTCGTGATAATCGTAGCTATATTCGATGGAATTTTGAGTCCAAAAAATGGGCTCGAGTAGCTAAGGCAACCTTTGTTCGTGCATTGACGCACGTGAATTTACCTCCCCTCATTAACGGGTTAGTCCCCGGCTTTCGCAATTGCAAGTTGATAATAAATTTCCCATTGACTTGCGTTAGACTGTAACTATCATCTCGAGAGCAAGGACTAAAACTCGTTAGATTTTATATTTCCATAAGATAGCTCCAACTAGTTGCAGCAACTATTTCTCGCGCTATCACTAGCCCATGCCACATGCAACTTGCAAGTAGCAAGTCGCCACGAGAAGGCAACGCAATGCAAGTGAAGGGAACAGGATGTCTCTTGTGCGGCGTATTAGTGAATAACTGCTAGTAATTGATAGTTGAAACTAAACTGATCTCCCCGATCTCAAGGCAACAAGTGGTGGTTTGAGGGGTTGCTTGTTGTCGGATGCGCAAGCTCGACGAAATGTTGCTTTGTTAATGAATTGAAAGTCAATCAAAAGAGCGTTTGACGCGCCACAATCTATCGCTCGTTGATTGGAGACACTTGTTGTCTCATTTGGTGGATCAGGGCTGAGTATCGCGTCGCACCTCTAACAAACACAAGGCTATAGCTGGATAGTCGACGATTGCTAGACAGTGGTAGTATCCAATGAGCATGTGCTGGCTGTTGTGTTGTGGAACGTTTCGTTGTCAGTTTCCTTCTAATGCCATCGCTACCACAACCATCACCACAACTGCATGTGTTTGCCAGCTGCCGTTAAATGGTGAGCCGGCTTGTTGTCGGCAGCGGCGTCGTCCGACGTTCAACGGGAAAGCTACACTTCTGCTTCAAGCTGGGCGGCTGGCTGCGATGTTGGAATGCAAAGGATCACACCACCAACGCAACCACCGGTTGGTGCCATTCAAATTCAATGCAGTTGCTCATTGTACAGGATCCATCTCGAGGGCCACTAGTGAAGGCAACGAGGATGGAAACGAAGAAAACGCCGACGACGACAACGACAACAAGAGAAAGAGCAACTGCAGCGAGAGTCTCGGTGGCCAAAGAGTTTTGTTTAGGGACTCTAAGCAATGGAGCTACATGTATGATGGCATTTGTTACGACAGCCCGCAGGCGCAACAAGTGTCGCCACCGTCCCTAAGCGCAGCTCACGTCTCAACGATCGTAATTTTAACACAGGTAAACACAGTGGATTCAATGCGACGATGTTGCCGCAGCCAGGCCACCAATACAGGCTTAAAGGAAGGGACGCGCGCCAAGCTTGCAGTCGGCCAATAATGTCTCTCTTTGTCGGGGAAATTTGCCACTTTTTCCTCAATCGGCGCCCACAATTACGTAACTCTCGTCCGTCATCGTCTTCCTATTCGTGCTTGTGCTCGCGCTCGCCGAGCTCAATGCTCCTTCCTCGACGCCAACAACGACAACGACTCCCACTGGGACGTTAGCATTTTAAGCCCGAGCTCACAACATGATGATCTTCAATGTTTTGGGCGGCCATCGGAGTGGCCTAAGGATCATGAGGCGAGGCGAGGAGAGGATCAGCAATCTGTTGGCTACTTGTTTTTTCGTTGATTCCATCTCGTGCCTCGCTCCTGATATTGGCCGCCAAGTTATGGGCCAGAGAAGGAGAGAAAGAGAAAGAGAAAAGTTCGATAGTTTGCTGGTAGTAGTAGCAACAACAACCACAGCACCACCAGCACCAGCTAACTCAAGTGACAGAGATGCAAAACCTTCCGAGGGTCGGGAGCGAGAGTCGAGGAGGCACTCAGCTTGAGAGAGCGAGAGAGAGAGCAGTTGCGTTGGTTAGATCAATGTCTTACAAGTGGTCGACTCACCAGCTAGTCACTCGAGGCCTACTGTTGCCTTGAGTAGTCTGTTCATACAACGACTAGCTGGCAGCCTGTTGCTGCCAGGCGATAGTTATAGCAAAGTCGGTGGCATTAGGGGCAGCAGTAGCGGCGGCGGCGGCAGCGATGATCAGCTGGCGAGATTGCTGCTGTCGCTCTTTCAGGCTAGCTGGCAGTTGGAGCAGGGACAGCGCAAAAGAGAGAAAGAGGGAGAGAGAGAGAGGAAGACGAAGAAGCCAACTGGCAAGCTGCTTGAGTAGGCCAACTTCACTGGCTTGCGTAGTTTGCTAGCTTGTGTGTCGGAACCAAACAAGCGCTCGGTGAGTCGGCCACTCGGAGCACTCTCGCAAGCTTTGGCCCGGCAAACTAGCTTGGTCGTCTATGCTGATACCGTGTCAGTAGACGCCACATCCCCGCACCCCCAAATTTTTCCCCTCTTTCGGCCCAGCAGTTGCGAAACAAAATTGATCGAAAAAAACAGGGAAAAGGAGCGGTGATCTACGGGAAAATAGTGTGTGTGAGCGTGAAAAGGGAGGGGGTAAAACACAAGATTCTACAAGTTGAAGATCGAGATGAGAAAAAAAGCCATTTGGTTACGCAGGCTAACGATCCGCATCGTGGCGCTGTGATCGTTTCTGTCTCGTAATAGCTTCACGAAAAGGGGGCTAAAAACGTGGGGGAGCGAGGATAAGACGTTTACTCACTCTGTAGAGAATGTTAGCTACTAGTGGTGACGGCGGCGGCAAGCGACCAACTATCTTGTGAGAAAAAACAGCCTTCTCGCTTTAGGCGCCTCCAGCGGCATTTTCGGAACTAAACCAGCGGCTGAAGGCAGCTGTGGCGGCGGATTCGGGCTATTGCCACCCGAATGAACAACAGACCGAACGGCGAGTCCCGTGTGCTATTCAAACCATAATAAAAATACCAATTACAAATTTTATAATTGTATAATAATAATAGAAATAGTAGTAGTAATAGCATCATCAACAACATCCAGAACCAGGACCAGAAGCTGGCCAGCAAGATGGCGAAGCAGCTGCGCCAGTCGATGAGTGGAATCCACTTATCGGCGCATAGTAGTGATAGATACGATGTTTCCGTAACAAGCCCCGAAGAGTTTGTAAAGAAATTCAATGGAACCAAAGTTATAACAAAGGTTTTAATTGCAAACAACGGAATTGCCGCGGTCAAGTGCATGAGATCAATTCGTAGATGGGCTTATGAAATGTTCAGAAATGAGAGGGCAATTAGATTTGTTGTTATGGTCACTCCTGAGGATTTGAAGGCAAACGCCGAGTATGTCAAGATGGCTGATCACTATGTTCCCGTTCCCGGCGGAACTAATAACAACAACTATGCAAACGTCGATCTAATCGTTGACATCGCAATCCGTATGAAAGTCCAGGGTGTTTGGGCCGGTTGGGGTCATGCCAGTGAAAATCCAAAGTTGCCTGAAATGTTGACAAAAGCCAACATTGCCTTTATGGGTCCACCACATCAAGCCATGTGGGCACTGGGTGATAAGATTGCCTCATCGATTGTTGCCCAAACAGCGGATGTTCCAACTTTACCTTGGAGCGGATCCGGTCTAGTAAGCGATTGGCGCGAGGGTCAAACTGTCAAGATTCCACCTGAATTGTATTCCAAAGGTCTTACTACGGATGTCGACGCGGGTCTTGAGGCTTCGCGTCGAATTGGCTTCCCTGTCATGATTAAGGCCAGCGAGGGCGGAGGTGGAAAGGGAATTAGGAAATGCGAGAGGGAGGAGGATTTTCCCTCTCTTTATCGGCAAGTAGAAAATGAAGTTCCAGGATCACCAATTTTCATCATGAAACTAGCCACCTGTGCTCGCCACTTGGAAGTACAACTTCTAGCCGACCAATATGGCAATGCTATTGCCCTATTCGGTCGTGATTGTTCCATCCAGAGACGTCATCAGAAGATTATTGAAGAGGCACCAGCTATTATTGCCGATGAAGAGACATTCCTTGAGATGGAGGCGGCTGCTGTTAGGTTGGCCAAGATGGTTGGTTACATTTCGGCGGGAACAGTAGAGTATCTATATGACCCTATCACGAAGCAATTCTTTTTCCTAGAATTAAATCCACGTCTTCAAGTCGAGCACCCGGTTACCGAGATGGTTGCCGATGTCAACTTGCCAGCTTGTCAACTTCAAATTGCAATGGGTTTGCCATTACATCGTATCAAGGATATTCGTTTACTCTATGGTCAATCAAGCTATGGCGACAACAACATCGACTTCAGCAAGGGCCGTGCCCGTCCCTGGGGTCACGTCATTGCGGCTCGTATCACCTCTGAGAATCCAGATGAAGGATTTAAGCCATCAAGTGGAACTGTCAGTGAGCTAAACTTCAGATCAAACAAGAACGTTTGGGGGTACTTTAGTGTAGCAGCTTCGGGTGGTTTGCACGAGTTTGCGGACTCACAATTTGGACATTGTTTCTCATGGGGTGAAGATCGTGAAGATGCGCGCGAAAATTTAGTGATTGCCCTAAAAGAATTATCAATCCGTGGCGACTTCCGTACAACCGTAGAATACCTCATCACCTTGCTCGAAACTGAACCATTCCAAAACAATACTATCGATACGGGTTGGTTGGATCAGCTAATCGCCGAGCGTGTTCCTAGCGGCCGTCCAAAAACAGATTGGGCCGTATACTGTGGTTGCATACATATGGCCGACTCGAAGCTCAACAACAACTTTCAACTATTCCAACAATCACTCCAAAAAGGTCAAATTTTACCTGCAAATGCACTGAATATTATGAACACCGTAAACTCTGAGCTAGTCTACGATGGAATCAAGTATTTTGTTAGCGCAACAAGAAGCGGACCAAATAGTTACTTCTTGGTAATGAATGGAACTTACAAATATGTCGAGGTGCACCACTTGTCAGATTCGGGTCTACTATTGAGCATTGACGGGGCATCACTTACCACTTATATGAAAGAAGAGGTTGAAAGGTTTCGTGTTGTCATAGGCAATTTAACCTGTGTTTTTGAGAAAGAAAACGATCCAACTATTCTGAGATCACCATCAACTGGAAAACTAGTGCAATATTTGGTGGAGGATGGTCAACATATCGAAGCTGGCCAATCATATGCCGAAATTGAAGTCATGAAAATGATCATGTCACTCTCTGCTCAAGAATCTGGAACTGTAAGCTTGGCAAAACGACCAGGTGCTGTTTTGGAGGCAGGTGCAATTCTAGCAAGACTCGAATTAGATGATCCGTCTCTCGTCAAGCGTGCCGAACTATTCAGTGGTGGTTTCGATGCCCTCGAGGCTCAAGATGAATCTGATACAGAATCCGATGAAATAACCTCCCTAACCGAGCCACAAGAACAAAAGCTAAATGTCACCTTCGAGCAAGCCAAGAAGCATTTGGAAAATATCCTCGCCGGTTATACTCTACCTGATTCATTTTTCACTGAAAAGCTCGACGAAAATGTTGAAATCTTCATGAAGTGCCTTAGAGATCCAAGACTCCCATTGTTGGAGTTGCAAGAGATCATTTCATCAATCAGTGGTCGCATTCCAGCTACAGTTGAGCAACAAATTCGAAAACTAATGAACAATTATGAGCGGAACATTTCATCAATCTTAGCTACATTTCCATCTCAAGAGATTGCCCTGGTTATCGATAGCTACGCTAGTACTCTCCAACGACGAGCTGACCGAGATGTATTCTTCTTGAACACGCAAGGAATTGTGCAATTGGTTCAACGCTATCGAGATGGCATTCGCGGTAGGACTAGGTCGTGTGTCCAAGATTTACTGAGGCAATACCTAAACATCGAACAATACTTCCAAGAGGGTCAATACGATAAGTGTGTCTCGATACTGAGAGAGAAATTTAAGGATGAGGGAATGAATAAGGTTGTGGACTACATCTTTTCACATATTAGCGTTATTAAGAAGAATCAGCTTGTCATAAAGCTCATCGATCATCTTTGTGGCCATGAACCTGGACTAACGGACGAGCTAAGCAATATTCTAAACTCGTTAACTGCGCTAAGCAAACCAGAGAACGCAAAGGTGGCACTGAGAGCCCGTCAAGTTTTAATCTCAGCCCATCAGCCTCCATATGCGTTGCGTCACAATCAAATGGAATCCATATTCCTATCGGCCATTGATATTTACTCAAGAGAATTCGAGCCAAATGTTTTGAATAGATTGGTACTCAGTGAACCATCCATCTTTGATATATTACATCAATTCTTTTATCATTCCAATGTTATTGTTAGAAAAGCGGCTTTGGAGGTTTACGTCCGTCGAGCATATATATCCTATGAAATGGTTGCATTACAACATGTTACAATTGATAACAAGAGAACGTCCGTGCAATTGAAAAATTCAGCAAGTCAACTAGCGTTAAATAATGGAAATTCAACAAGTGATATCTTTTCGAAACAGCAGCAATCAAACAATAATAGCAATCAACAAGAAGCAACCAACAACTTAGTTAATGGCAATAATTCATCATCGACAAACACCGATGATAGTCTATCATCGTTACCGGTATCCTCAAATGATAGCGCAATATTTTCAAGCAAGCATCAAGAGAACAACAATGGCAATCAACAACAACAAAATGATACACAAGACTATCCAACGTTACTTCCGGCGGCCGTTTATCACTTTATACTTCCGTCCTCACATCCGTCCATGAATGTTAAGAGGAATCATGCAAACTCTATCATGACTCTAATTGCTCAAGCAAACAACAATGGCCAAGAAAGTACTGTTATTGATCACAATCAATCTCAGCTAATATCGAATAGTATGACTGATAAGAGTGGAGTACCTAATTACAGGGTTGGTATAATCGCTGCATTTGAGAGTATTGAACACGCGGAGGCTAATTTCAATCAATTATTGGGTCATATCCGTAGAACTGAGCGTCAATTGAAAGAAAGTAATGAAGATTATGAGAATATTTTGAATGAGCCATCAATGTCAGCAATGGGAAATAGTGGCCAGGGTACTCCGGCCAAAGGTAAGAAGCCCCAACAGCAGCAAGTTAAGTCTAAGCGCAGTAACAGTTTATTAGTCCATACAGGTAGAGAACGTTCCTCATCGCTACCAGTTGCTCCAAGGGCAGCCAAGGAGCGCGAGTTCAATCCATTCTACATCATCAATATTGTTATTAAGAGCAAGCATAAAGGAACTGATGACAACAACGAGAGTAGACGTTTCGAATTGTTTTGTCAGTTGAGGAAGTCGGAATTCATCAAGCATTCTATTAGAAGGATAACCTTCATTGCCTGTGATAGATTCAGATTTCCCAAATATTACACCTTCAGGCATCGTGATGATTATTATGAGGATAGAATCTATAGGCATCTAGAGCCGGCTCTCGCCTTCCAGCTCGAAATTAACAGACTGAGAAACTATGACTTAGAAGCCATTCCAACTGCCAAACAAAAAATGCATTTATATCTAGGAAAGGCAAAGAATGTTGCACCAGGTCAACAGGTGACAGATTTTAGATTCTTCATTAGAACCATCATCAGACATTCAGATTTGATTACCAAGGAGGCGAGTTATGATTTCTTACAGAACGAAGGTGAACGCCAACTATTAGAGGCTATGGATGAGCTTGAGGTTGCCTCCTCGCATCCTAATGCTAGCCGAACGGATTGTAACCACATCTTCCTAAATTTTGTTCCAAAGGTGACCATGGATCCAGCCAAGATTGCCGAAAATGTTCGAGCCATGGTCATGCGTTACGGGTCTAGACTCTGGAAACTACGTGTCTTACAAGCTGAATTGAGGATGGCTATTCGCTTGACTCCAAGTGGTCCTTGCACACCATATAGATTGTTCCTAGCAAACGAATCTGGTTACTATCTTGACATGCATTTATACAGAGAGGTTATCGATAACAACACTGGCCAGCTCAAATTTGAATCCTGTTTAGATTCACATAAGCCAGGTCCATTGCACGAGTTGCCAATCTCAACACCATACATGACCAAGGATTACTTACAATTCAAGCGTTTCCAAGCTCAAAGTAATGGAACTACCTACGTCTACGACTTCCCCGATATGTTCACGACTGCACTCACCAAGATGTGGGAAGATTACCTGGAAAATCGCCCTGACTTAGAGATGCCAAGACAAGTTTTGAATTGTGTTGAGCTTGTTATTGATCCAAATAATGCTACTAGAATGCTGGAGCAACGCCGAGTGCCTGGAGAGAATGATGTTGGTATGGTTGCATGGAGAATGACTTTGTTCACACCGGAGTACCCGGATGGCAGAGATATAATTGTTATTTCCAACGACATGACTTACCTGTTGGGTACCTTCGGTCCACGTGAAGATATGGTGTTCCAATTGGCCAGTGAGTATGCCAGAAATAGAGGCATTCCAAGGATTTACCTGTCGGCCAACGGAGGTGCTAGGATCGGTCTCGCAGAGGAGGTCAAGTCCTTATTTAAGATTGCTTGGATCGACGAGAACGATGCGGAAAAAGGTTTCAACTACCTTTACCTCACACCAGATGACCACAAAAACGTTAAGGAATCGGTCAGGTGCGAGAAGGTTGAACATCAGGGTGAGGTCAGATATAAGATCAATGACATTATTGGTAAGGTCGACGGTATAGGTGTCGAGTGTCTCAAGTACGCAGGTATGATTGCTGGTGAATCGTCACAAGCTTATAATGAGATTGTAACCATCACAATGACTACCTGTCGCTCAATTGGTATTGGATCATACTTGGCTCGTCTATCTCAGCGTGTCATTCAACTAGATAACTCGCATATTATTCTTACCGGATTCCAGGCCCTCAACAAGTTGTTAGGTCGCGAGGTATACACTAGTAACAACCAGCTAGGAGGCGTCAACGTAATGTATGCCAATGGAGTTTCGCATGCTACAGTTCAGGACGACCTAGAGGGTGTTTCCATGATATTGAGCTGGCTCTCATACATGCCAAAGTGTAGGTTTGCCCCGCTACCTGTCATTGATCCTTTGGACCCCGTTGATAGAGATGTATTGTTTACTCCTCCAAATGCTCCACATGACCCTAGATGGCTAATCAACGGTCGCGAGGCACCAAATGGAACTTGGGAGGACGGATTTTTCGACAGAGGATCGTTCCAAGAGATTTTAAGCGGATGGGCCAAGACTGTGGTGGCTGGGCGAGCTAGACTTGGCGGAATCCCCGTGGGTGTGATCGCAACCGAAACGAGAACCGTTGAATTGACCATACCAGCTGATCCAGCCAACTTGGATTCCGAGTCCAAGTCCATTAGTCAGGCCGGTCAGGTTTGGTTCCCCGACTCTAGTTATAAGACTGCCCAAGCTATCAATGACTTCAATCGCGAAGGATTGCCTCTGTTCATTCTTGCTAATTGGCGAGGGTTTTCAGGTGGAATGAAGGATATGTACGAACAGGTGCTCAAGTTTGGTGCCTACATTGTTGATGCATTGCGACAATATTCGCAGCCCATCATGGTTTACCTGCCACCATTTAGTGAGCTCCGTGGTGGTGCTTGGGCCGTTTTGGATGCTTCCATCAATCCACGCCAGATGGAAATGTACGCTGATCCAAATGCGCGTGGTGGAGTTCTCGAACCGGAAGGAGTTGTAGAGATTAGATTCAGACAGAAGGATTTGATCAAAACCATGCAGCGCAACGATAAGACAATGATGCAATACCAACAAGAGTTGGCCAAGACCACTGACCCCGGGGAGAAGAAGAGACTTACGGGCTTGATCAAGGATCGAGAGGAGGTTCTCAGCGGAGCCTATCACCAGGTTGCGTTGAATTTTGCCGATCTCCATGATAAGCCAGCTAGAATGTTGGCTAAGGAAGCCATTAATGACATAGTGCCTTGGCAAAAGTCTCGTCAATTCTTCCATTTGAGATTGAGACGATTGTTATTCGATTAAATGTTTAGTTGATTCTCCTTATATATCACAAAATCATGTACTTGATTTGTTTCTTTGTTTATTTGTATTAGAATGTCAATGTTTAAGATGGTACATCTCTTGTCGTTTTAGCTCTGATGTCTGGTGTTGGATGCTTTCAAGTTTGAATGATGAAATCCTTCGGGATGTAAGTCTAGTCGAATCATAGATCATCGTCGTCACCATAATCCAGTTCATACTGTTCGGGGCTAGTGCATACGGCAACAGCATTGTTGTCATTGGCAGTCAGGTTGGCATTATTGTGGTTATCGAAATGTTGGACTTGGTAGTTGACGTTGTGAGAAACTATATTAGAACTAGGAATGGCAGTCGCTCGTACATTGGCGTTGGAGTTCGCGCTAACATTGTCTCTGGTCGATATATCGATTGCTTGCAATATATCAATTCCAGTTGTAGCTGGCTCAGTACAAGCTAGATTCTCAAATCTCTCCATCACAGCTGATTGCTCGTTTTGCTCAGCCATCTTCTTAGCTTGCAACCTCTTTCTTTTCGCTTCCCTCATGTAGGCATCCAACTGATCATCTAGGGTCTCAACTTCAGGTAGAGGAGACTTTTTACCCGAAAGCTTCTTTTTGTTGTTATAGCTACTATCACTTGATTGCCGGTTAGATGGCCCCCAATCCTCCTCTTCCTCCTGGTTTTCCCCTTCCATATCAACATCAGTCAAGCTAGAGAGAGGTACGCCGGCCGCATTCGCAGCCTTTATTCTCTGAGCCTCTTTGTGATATCTGTCTAAGTCTCTCTCAAGAGCTCCAATATCAACAGGTGACCTCTCGCGAACCTTGCCGGCTGCGATGAAGGTCTGCCCAGCAACTGTAACTGTTTTGAGCTCACGATTGTGAGTACGGGCCCGTCGGCCGTCAAGAGCCATGTTGGCGGACTCGGCCTTTAGTTGAAGTGTTGCATAATTCCTCTCCTCTGGGTTGAAGCCAGCAATCTTGTCAGCAACAGGATCACTTATAACTGGAACCGCGGCCTCTAAAGTCGACGTGCCATAAGACTCGAATAGATTTTTAATATTAGAGGAGTCTTGATTCTCGTATAGCAGAATTTCCTCTAGTGTTATCTTGGACTTCTTGCAATGATCACTCATGATAATTCTTGTTATAATTAGTTATATCATAAAAGGTTTGTAATGACAGATTATGAAATAAATAGCCGGTAAAGTGGTTGAAGGATTAGATTATCAAAACATGTGCTCCTCTATGAGCGTGAAGTTTAGAGTACAGAATCGGTCATGTAGATTGACCATCTACATGTACTCTTCAACGCAATAGGCATGGTTGGTATTGAAGTGCAAGTGTTAATGTTTATTGCATGGGTGCAGTAATTTGTGGAAAAATCTCTGTCTATTACAAAGATTCTCATACCAGTCCATGAGCATTTCAGATCTTGGCCGCAACAACACGGTAAACAAAATCACCACGAGCTTTGCAAGTTGCAGTGAAAGTAGAACGCGCATTAATATCCACAGGTTGTGAACGTAATATCCTACCCCTGTATCGACTTTGCTCTGCGGCCTTGCAAATTTACTGCGCCCCAAGAGTTGCAGAGAATTCTTTAACCACGAGTGGAGAGGAATCCCAACAACGAGCGCCCAAATTTTGACCCCGCTTGTTGTGTCGAAAATCCCAAAGATCCCTCAGGGCAGGGATAATGTCTCCGGCGAACTTTACCCCAAAATAATCCACTACGAATCCATATGAAGCACATGCTTAAGAGCTGAAGCCCGCCGCTCGGCACAAAAACACGCTTCAGTATGAATCCATTTTATTTGTATTCTTAGATGCTGCCAAAACTGTCGATTCAATCCATATTTTCGCATGATACATTAATGTATTTATCTATTTATTCTCTTATAACGAAACAACGATAATATTATCTATTTCCAATGGACCCCCAGGTCGCAGACACTATTGAAACCCTGACAGAACGCCTGCAAACATCCACACTTCTTGAGGATCGATGTGATTCGGTTCGAGCCATACGATCCTTGGCCAAAGCCTATCGAGTAGAGATCTGTGCCCAGTCTTTAGAGGCCCTTATTAATGCAATCAAAACCGACAGGAACCAAGCCGAACTCGTCAACTATTGTCTGGAAACAATCAATTACATAATATCAGGCTCATTGGCGGATTCGCCGGCCGCCACATGGCCAAACTCGGATCAAATCGGTGACGGCGACCATGATCCAGGCCAGGAGTTGGCCGAGATATTCCTGAAACACCGTGACAATATAAATACCTTACTAGAAACCTTGACTGACAACGACTTCAAGAGTTGTTGGACCTCACTGAAGATTTTGTGCGGTCTTGCTAGGCATACGTTGCCAAAATTCCAAGATTCCATATTGAACTGCCCAACTAGTATTTCGAGGCTTGTGCAATTGCTGGCCAACGACCAGGAGATAATTAGAAATGATGCCTTGATGTTGTTCACAAGGCTTACGCAGTCCAACACGGATGTCCAGAATCTAGCTGTCTACGAGAATTGTTACGAGAAGATTATGTATATCATTAGTATGGAGGATTATTTAAAGGGAACGCTGGCTGTCATAATGGATTGTTTAAATATAATAGTGAATACACTTTCTAATGAACAGAATCAAGTTTTATTCCGCGATGGAGGCAATATACAAAAACTAACTCAATTCTTTCGAGGGCTTCCCTCGAGCGTCTCAATCGATTGGACACCAGATCTGATAGCTTGTTTAATGTTAGTCCTGAGAATTGTAGACTTGATGCTAAATCCAACCAACTCGCCAGTTCATGTTCAAGCGTGCCAAGATATAATGCAACGTTGCGGCCTTCTAGATAGCTTGCTGGTGCTTCTAGAGGCACCTCACCTTCCCATTGGCATTCTATGCGAGTCAATGAACACCGTATCAGATATATTGCGAGGAAATTTGGAGCAAAACTCAAATATAATCGTCAAGACTTCCATAATGCCAGTGCTCCTACTATCGATGGTTAAAGAGATTTGTGGAAATAGGAGATAGAATTAAAAGAAAAGGTGGAAATGGAAACAAGATTGTTTTAGTAGGTATATAAATAGGTTTTTTGGATTTTATTTAGCCTGATTCTTCCTAGCACGGGGTCCTTTTTATTGTGTTTTCGTGGGTTTTTCCTTTGTCTGGTGATAAAATAAGTTGATGATGAGGGGTGTCAATTTAACAGCCCGCTGATGTGTTGGATATATTTGATTTAGTCGATGGGCTTCGCGAGTCAGCTATGATCATCTGAATCAGTTGTTGTTGTTGCATTTCAAGTCTTCTTAGGTCTTGTGGTGACATCGACTGTCCCTGGAGTTGGATTTGGAGTTGTATTGTTTCCAATTGCTTGGCCTTGTTCCCTGTCAAGTGGACCGCCCTGGTGTGGCGGAGGCAATTGCCACTTTGGCTAAACTTCCTCCTGCAGAAGAGGCAGGAGTAGGGCTTGTCACCGGTATGGATACGCTTGTGCTTGGTGTAGGTGGAGAGATCACCATATCTCTTGTCGCAAACCTTGCAATGGTAAGGCTTCTCGCCCGAATGGATCCTCATATGGGTTGTCAGGGATGAGTGCTGGACAAAGCTTTTGCCGCAGGTACAGGTGAATTTCTTTGGCTTGCCACTAGGGGTTTTGGTGCTCAGGATGAGAATGGGGCGGTCAAGCTCGGGTTTGCGAGCGTGGATCACGAGATTGATTGGCTCTTGAATGAAAGTGAAGTTCATGATTAGGCTTGCTTGTCGTCCTCGTGGTGGTTGGCTAGAAAAGTTGGTGTCGACGGTCTATTGTCTGTGCTTTTGACTTTGATTTTGGCTTGTGGTTTTTCTTTCCTTAGTGTGAGAGAAGTTTGATTATTTGGCCAATTAATTTTTAATGTTAACTGATTGGAACCTGAAATCAAACTGAGCTTTTCAACCGAGCAATCAGCGCTAATTAAATGTCTTCCGCCGGGACAATACAGGATAGGAGCCGAGATGTGTCAATTGTGCGCAGGCAAATTGACGCAGAAGACAAATTAGTTTTGGCCTGTAATGGGGGATGCGCGCACACGCGCTTAGTCAGCGGCGCGCGCGCTCCGCTCGCGCTGGCCATTGGCCACACCAGCACCACCGCTAGACGCACAACATTTTACGCCGCTGCGGCCGCCGCCGAACCAGCGGCCACTTGTTGACCAACGTCTATCAGCTGTCTTAGGACGGAATCGGAGATGTTCGCTGCCAAACCGGGATTCTTGCGCAAATGTTCAAGAATCACTGACTGCGACTGATAGGCTGCCTCACGCATCTCGTTCCCCTGATTCCCCTGCGACCCACGACCACCGCCACCTTGGCTGGCGCTAGACTCTTGCTGCTCGTTGTTTAGGAAGCTGCCACTTGTTGCTGCACCATCGTGTTGTTGCTGTTGATTCCATTGAGGCTGCTGTTGCCTCCCTCCATCCCTATCTCTTTCTCTAGGACTACTGCTACCCCCGCCAAACGGCACCTGACTCATGGCAGCCCGGCCGAGACCTCCGGCAGTCAGTTCGTGGTTGCCACCACCGCCACCACCGCCACCGCCACCACCACCCAAAATCGACCACAAGGTCTGACTCAACATGGACTCACTGGAGCTCCTAGCGCCGATAGTGTTTCCCTTGCCATTCGAGTTGCCACCACTTTCCCCGTTGAACTGGCCGCGCTCGTTTTGCTCCGTGATTCTGGTCCCGGGCAAAAAACCCTGGTAGTTGCTGTTGTTGTTGCTGTTGTCGCCTTGGTGGTTGCCACCCGTTCGTCGGTCTCGGTCTCGGTTGTTGTGGTTGCTGTTGACATTGTGGCGACCTTCGTCGTTGCCAGAATTGTCACTTGTTGCTGCACTAAAGTCGGCCTGGTTGTTTCCATTGGAATCACCCTTATTGCCACTATTTTGTCGATTGCTAGAGCCACTGCTCGAGTTAGAGGTCGGAAATTTACGAGTCACGTGGCAATTGCAACCCGTTGGCAGCCGGAAGGTGTCAATGTAAAAGCCACGACCCTTTTCAAATACTAAGAGACGATGATACGAGTGAACCTGAGCGCAGCGAGACTCGTAGCTGGACACCGAGATATAATTGCACTTCCTGTTTGGCAGCAGACACTTCTCCAGCCTCACAGTCTGCGTGAACTCGCCCGCGTTCACTATCACCTTCCACTGGCCCTTCTTATTCTTGGCCAACTTGGGCTTACCATACATCACCTCAGAGGGACAAATGAAACCCGTGCTTGGTGGCGATTGCGACGATGGCGAGGCGTTCGAGGGAAGAGCCTGTGGAGTTATGGCACCAATAAGTGCGTCCATGCCGTCGATTGTATTGGAGATGGAGTTCGATGGCGAGCTGGAGGTGGGGGAGCTGATGGTGGACAGGGAGGAGGCTAAGGGTAGCAGTCCATCGCTAGTTTGCTGATGCTGCTGATTTGAACTTGAACTTGGCGAGGTCATTGTATTTGCAGCAGTTGATGTTGTTCCCGCATAATTAGACATGCCACCATTTGCCACAGTCGTGGACCCACCACCACCAATACCACCGTCAGCCTCGACGCCAAAAGTCTGCTGACTTAGCGGCGTTAGCCGCAAACCCGCGCCAACCAAACCAGACGAAAGGTGTGCGCGAGAGGAAGAGTGCGCATGTTGCTGAGCTTGTGGAGACAACAAGTGGTTGGTGCTCCCAGATTGTTTTTGACCAGAATTGATTGAATAGGTAAGATTCACCAACGACGGCACCAGCTGACTGGCCGACTGGCTCATGTTGGTCTTGCCATAGTAGTAGTAGTCGTAGTTGTACGACTCCTCGACGTCTCTAGGAATTCCATCAACCAAAGGCTCGTTGTCCTTCACCTCCGAGTACATCAACTCGAAGACGTCGCGCTTCTTTTGAATCTCGTCGATAATTGCCTGCTCTGGGTACTCAAAATCATCGACACAAATGTCAGGAGTGAACTTGTCGCAACGAGGCGCATTATTTGCCGCTATCATCTCGCTATCGGCATCGTGTGGCACTTTTGAATTTGCTAAGCTCGACGAAGTCAGAGCGCCATTCAATTTCTCACTGTTTAGATTAGTTTGATTATTATTATTAATATTGTTGTTGCTGTTGTTGTTGTTAACTTGTAGATTCATCTGGCCACTTGACGAGGACAACGTCAGCGACGGCGAGCCGTTTGAATTTAATTTTGAACTAGCAGGAGAACTCGAGTATTTAGAGCCGAAGCCTGAGCTATGACCATTGCTACTACTGCTACCACCACCACCACCACCACTCTGTGGCTGCCTATTATTATTATTGTTACTATTAAAGCCAATATAGTCATTGTGGTGGTTGTAGTAATTGTTTAAGTTCGGGGTCAAGCGATTATTATTTAAGTTTTGATTTGAGTTGTTCCTTCTGGACGACAAAGATTGCGAGGGTGTCGTGGGCGAGTTTGACGTTCCGCCAATTCCATAGCCACTACCACCGCCACCAAGCGAGAGGCTGCTTAGATGGGGAGAGGATGGGGATAGTTTGTGCAATTTTGCACTCGGCGGCTGGAGTTCAATGGTATTGCTGTCGAGACTACCATCTATCTCAGCACCAATAACAAGTGGTTGCTGTTTACCAGCAAAGTCCGTTAGCTGCTGCTGTTGTCCCCAGAAGGACATTTGGTTTCGTTTTCGCGGCCAATTTTGCTGTTGGCTGCCATAGTAGTTTATATTGTTGTTCGTAGGAATCAATGTTGACGAAGTCTGACTAGCTTGAGATTGATGGCGATGATGAGCATTTAATGGATACTGATGCTGGTATAGTGGAGCATAGTATTGCGGCTGATGACTGTTCAGATAATAACTGGTGTCGTTTAAATTGTCTAGATTGCCGATGACACTTGAGCTTGTGGCGGTGGTTGCTGCTTGTGGAATCTTGACAAATGGTAGTTTTAAGTTTGAAGTTAGCGGTGATGACTGATGATGGTGATATTGAAATGGCATCGATGTGGTTGAGGTTGAGGGAACTGATTGGTCGATAAGATTCATTAAACGGTAAAGGGCCAGTGAGTCGTTATTGATGGCCGATAAGTCGCCTGAATCACTGGCGGCTACGTGGCCATCGGCGCCAAAAGTTGCCTCGCCTAGACCGTTGCTGAGACCCCCGTTGGCTATATTATGATAGGGAAATGTTGTGGCAGCCACCACCGACGCGATTGGCGGCTGATACAAATGGCGAAGCTGGCGATTCAACAAGTGTTTATGGTGGTGATACTGAAGTGGATAGTCTTGTGCGGGGTAGTCTTGCTGATAGGAAGCAAAGTCAGTGGCAGCAGCAACACTGGACAGTATCGGTAGCGGCTGATGGTAATTGTTGTGACTATCTCTTAGTTGAAACTTGACAAAGTTCAAGTTATTTTTGTTGAAATTTGCACTCTGTGAAAGTTTGTTGTTGTTATTAGGGCTGTAGTGCCTGTAATAGTGTTGATATTGTTGATTAGTAGAAAAACTTGGATTAATTGCATCGAAAATTAGAATTAGCGAAAGCATTTGTAATATTAGACTAGAGCGACCTTCAATTAGATAGCAATAACTCGTTGCTTGTTTCGGATAGAATTTCTTATATTTAAGGACAATCATCATTTTGGTGCCTTCTTCTTCATCAAGGCTAACACAAAATTCTTTAATAGTGATACATTTGAATAAATTTCGTCGTCGTCGTATTCTACGTCGATGTAGGCGGTCGATCAATAACCGATTGCGATTTTTTTGTAACGTTTGATTGAGATGCTCAACAAGTAGTAGAAGTAGTTGTTTCTTTGGGACAACTACTAGTGTTGTAGTCTTGATACGGGGCTTTCACTGTGATGATAACACACTCGACAATTGCGTAATGATGATGTACTTTTGATGATTGGTATGACTACATTTTGAAATAATAGTATAAGGAGAAGGTGGTTGATGATATTGCAGTAGCAGTGAGCAACAATACAACCACTAAGCACAATGGTTGTCACAGACGCGATGCTAGCTGTCTTGGCGGTTGGCATGCAAGGTAGAGGAGGGCAACTGAGTTGACATGGTTTGCGCTTGATGGTTAAGTTGTTGTTGTCGTTATTGTAGTTACTTCAGTGTAGAATGTTGCTGTTGTGTTGTGCTGTGTTGTTGTGTTGTGTAATAAGGATCATTTAGTTCACAGTGGTTCCAACCATCTAGACTTGCTCCACTGACCAACACAAGAGGCCACGTCGGCAGAGGGATATATTGGGGTTATTGGCCGTAATTCTCGCTCGCAAGCATGGCAACTCGAACGACTTCCCAGGTCCTAGAAGGGAATACTCTTGAAAAGTTTGTTGAGATTGTCGCGACTGTTGAGTAGTATTGGAATTGGTTGGAGATAGGGAGGCAGTCGTGGAAGAAGCATTAGAGCCGATGGAAGCAACAGGTGGCTCCTCCTCGTCGAGCGAGCTACTGCTGCGGCTACTACCACTATTGCAACAACTGCTGCTCGCAATAGTTGACAAAGAGGCTTTTTGCGCTGCCGACAAAGGCATCGGTAGGCCAACTCTTGTTGATGTTGCGGTTGTTGTTGCTGTTGTTAGTGTGCCTTTAAATTGAAATTGCGGTTGAAAATAGCTTCGGCGTTGTTGCTGATTTTGGTGATATTGTTGATGTTGATACTGATATTGCTGGTGGTGATGTTGATACTGATACTGATATGGTTGATGATGATGCAATAGTGATACTGTTGATGTAATAGACTGCTGTTGCTGCCTATTGGTCGTGGGTCTGGTTGTTGGAGCTGGCCTTTGTCTGCTTGATGTTGTGGTTGTTGTTGATGTTGCTGCTGCTGCTGCTGTCTGTAGGAAGTTTTTGTAGCCGGCCACTCTAGCCTTTTGTCCAGCGGTAAATGAATCGTGCCTGAGGCAATCGTCGATTATGGTAGCCGTGAGCGTGGCGTTGTCATTGTCCTGACGGGTGAATCGCAAGATGATTTGTTGCAATGTTTCAAGAAATAAGTGGGTGAGCGAGTCACCTGTTGGAATGGGGGTTAATAATATTTCCTTGAGAACAGTTAGTGCCTCGCGAGGGGACAAATTATTATCCTGAACATCCTGCGCTAAACTGAGCAGCCTTTCCCTTCTTAAATGTAACTTTTTAATACTAACAAGCATCTTGTTTCTAGCGCCTTTAGTTACATTTGCGCCAATTAAAAAGGATTCCTGGAGCTCGAGCATCTGCTCGTAAGTTAATTTCTTGAATAGATTAGTGTACTTATGGAGCCGTAGGCTCTTTAGCCACTTTTCAATGTTCTCCATGGCAGGCTATTGGCAGGAGTTTTACCGGTTATTGGTTTCTAGTTACGTAAACAGGTTTCTGTGCGGTGTGTTCCCGTTTTATTGATTTCAATTGGGTAATTAATGATTACTATTGATTCAATAATGATTGTTGGTGTTCAATAGGAGGAGACAGGGAATGTCAATAGAGAAATATGTGTCATTGTCGCCAAAGATATGGACAATGAGAGAACTATGCCAAAGCGGCCAGCCAGTAGGAAAGGAGCGAAGAAACAGAGAAAGCGAGCAAAACCAGGAGGCGTACAAAGCAAAGGGAAAACTTTCGCTTACAAGTTCCAAGCTAGCGGCAGGCAAGGATGCGACAATTGGTTGAGTACAGCGAGTGGCAGGCTGCATAGCGTAATACGGCAATAGCAGCTGAAGCAGAAGCAGAAGCAACGCAACTGGTGTATTGTGTGAAAAGATGTGCGAGATTTGCGGTCAACACGCGAGGCGCCAAATTCTTGAAGCCGATTTGCGATGCTCGCTCGGTCGCTCGGTCGCGGGCCGGCCGCCGGCTCGTTGGTTGGTCTGCGTTGGCCGGCCGCTTGGCAAGTGCTACTAACATTACAGGTTCGAAATCATTCGCCCCTGCGACGGCGTTTGCAGACTGCGCCAAGTGGAGGAGCTTCCCTGTGGCGCGATCGACGTTCACTGCAGCAGAATCAGCAGCAGCAGCAGCAACGGCGGCGGCGGCGGCGACCAGGACGACCGACTGGACGCCGCAAAGTGGAAGCAGCACAACCACCAGCGCAACCACGACCCACACAAATATTGCAGCAAAGCCACTGCTCAGGCTAATGCGGCAAATATATCGAGCGCAATGCGCGGCGCGCGCATACTTTTTCCCCCCCCCACATTAACATAGGCGAAAAATTTGTTTCTGCCGCCAGTAACTTTTTTACCACTATACAGACACCAATAACAGCAACAGCAATGAAAACAGCAGCTCGAAACAAACAAACACCCTCGTCGACACGGATTTCAATGGCAATGGTGCAGGTTTTTGTGCCATCCAATTAGGAGCCTCAATCAACAATGTACACACAGACTGCTGTTGTTAGAGTTGTGGGGCGGTCACACTTCGCACATCTGCCGGTGATCGCACAGCGAAACTGATGTGCGATTGGACTTTCGCACTTCGCACATTGTGCGATGGGCGAATGTGCGAAGGGGAAAAAGAGGGGGCAAAGCAGAATGAAGGGGGAAGAGAAAATTGTCGCATAATATTACGTAGCTGGCGTGCAACACGTGAAACCCTAGAGGATGCGGCAACGTATCGCTACATACCTTTCGGAAAACGCGCTCATATTAGAACTGAACTTCAATCCGAACGCATCTCCCCGAACTGACCACTAATATATTAAAACAAATTAAATAGATTTGAAATTTAAATAATTATTAAAATTATAGAAAGGAAAGGAGGAGGCCAGCAGCAACAGCAGCGGAAGCAACAAGTGGCAACAACCAGCAACATGGTTCGCACCAGAGGTGGCAGCAACATGGTCACGAGGGCCAACAGGAGGACCATTCGACTGTTGGAAGAGGAGCAACAACAACAGCAGCAGCAGATGACGAGGAGGACCAGCAGCAACAACACCAACACCAACACCAAAACCAACACCAACACCGACACCGACACCGACATCGACACCACCAACACCAACACCAACACCAACACCAACACCAACACCAACACCAACACCAACACCAACACCAACACCAACACCAACACCGATACCGACACCAAGACCGACGGTGGCTATGGCAACGAGGACATAGGATGCGCCACTACATCTAGACCTCGTCCAGCAGACTTGGAGGATGACGAAACCGAAGTCGAGCTTGAAAACGGCGACGACGACGTCGGATTCCTTTGCGAAGTTGAAGTCGCAAGATGCACTGGGTCCCAGTTGTCCGATGCCTCGACCGACTTAGAGGACCAACTGAAAAAGCGACCAGATGGTCTAGACTGGGTTATTACCGGACGCCGAGGACCAATGCCCACTAATATGACGCTTGATGGTAAATTGAAAGGTTATTACCACGTCAGTGCTATTGAATCAGCCAGTTGGAGCCTAACGCCAAATGATCGGATTCAAATTCATGGATATCATGTCAGGTGGTTAGGTTATGAAGATGAACCATGCACTTTGGAACCACCTGAGAGCTTCGACACCGACCCTGATTTTCTCTACAGGTTCATAAAGGAAAACAATCTACCCATGATTAGTGTCCGGAGGAAAGTCGGAGCAAGTCTTGGCACCGTCGACCGCAGCAATTGGTGTTACCTGCATCAAGTTTTGGAAAATATTGACAGGTTACGGGCTTTGACCCAATTCAAGCGATCGTCGATACCTGTCAAGCTACACCAAGACGACGAATTTGAGCCGGCCGACACAGACACAATTTATGTTGTAAATCTGGACTTGCACCTCTATGTGCTTATGTGGCGCCCTAAACTCCAACACGCCTTCATTGCCGACGGATCCAACACTTTCTTCTCGGGGAACGCCGAGAAAAAGAAAGTCGCCGATTCTATTGCGGCAACTTTGAAGATCAAGCTCAAACCTGTTGAGTTCCATGGTCAAACCCAACAAGGTCACTGCGGTTCGTCAGCTGTTGTCATCGCTTTGCGATTTATCCAGCTTCATGCTCGCAGCAGCAGCTTGGATGAAACAGGTTGGCCAAGGATTATACCCAACAGCAAGGGTTTACAAGACCAAATCAAGGGCCTGCTTCACCGTGGGAGCAATCAGGAAGCAGAGTTCCGTGCAACAGAGTTGCCAGCCTCGGATAGGAGGTTCAAACCAACCTGTCGCTTCTGCGGCAAATCTTATGGTTACACCAAGTTTGCTACGGTGAAGGTGTCCGTTCATGAGAGGAATTGTAAATTGAAACAATAAACACGCAGAAAATCTGCTTAAATCCATTAGTTTCACTTTTCGAATTCGAATATTAGCTTTATAGTAGACAAATTTGCGAAAGTTAGAGACTAAATTATTTCGTAAACTAAGTAATAAACAAATTTTATTTCGATCAATTATCGTTCATAGTGAGCTCAAAATCATATTGAGACTAGAAATTTTCACGCTGGGTTCAGACTTTTCGTTTAAAGCGAGAAAACGCACATTGAATTTTGGGTACCTAGGGGCGTACTGTTGAGTGTACGATGAATCAAATTTTCTCGAAAAGTCTGAACCGGAAGACAGAAATTCCAACTGAATAGTAACGATAGAGTAAAAAGAAGCTAGATTCAATAAAGAAAAAAATTGTTTATTACTTAGTTTGCGAGATAATTGGATTTATAGATGTTCTATTCAACGCTCTTTCGATTGCTAATTGACTTTGGCGCGCCATATTCGCTGTGAACCGGCGGCTTATGGTCTCTAGGTCGATTTCCGGCTCTTGATCTTCAATTTGGTTAGCGTAAATGCTAAAATCTTCGCAGAACGAGAAGTCAATGAATTCTTTCATTCGATTCCATTCCGACATCAACTTATCTGTTGTCAATTGCGTTAAATCCTGGTAGATACGAGGTCTTTGACGCGGCGATTCAGAAACTTCCATGTCAATCTGCGAATCTATTGATGGAATCGACGAATTAAATGAAGTCTCCAAGTTATGAGAGCTCAGCGAAATCGTATCTTGAGAGCTCCAACTTAATCCCATCACTTCAGTCGTAAGTGCATCTGCTCTAGTTCGCTTCGATTCCTGATGTGTCCAATCTTGCGCATCGTTATCATCAAAGTTGCAGTCTCGGTTATTATGCATCGACATCCTTATCTGTGCTACTCGGAATAGATTGTCCAGATCAAGTTTTGTTCGTTTCATCGATTGAATATTCTTCAAACCAGAAAAACATCTCTCGATATTGGCTGACGATGGGTGGATATTCAAGAGGCGAGTAGCTAGATTACCTAAGGCTGTTTTCTTTCTGCGTGCAGTCTGCCAATACGCTTTACCGTTGCATTCAGCGGTGATTTCGCCTCCAAACTCATTCCTGCGATAGCAATAGTTAGAAAACTCCTCCGGCAGTACATCTTCTATCGTGCGTGCGCCTACTCTACTCTTCTTAGCGAGCTCGGCCAGATATTTCAAAACCAGTAGCTTGCCAGCACTCGTAACGTAACAAGCTTGGTATCGGGGGTCGAGGTAGTAAGCAGTTAGCAGCAATCCGAATTCGTTCCCTAGTTTGGTCGGCCCGAAATATTCGATATAAGCTTCTACAGCAGCAAGCACATAACCAATCGACCAGTCAGCCTCTAAAACGGATTTTGCAAATTCAAGTATCTTGCTGAAGCACTCCGCCAAGGATACATCTTCTCTTTCAGCCGTTGCTATGCAGTTGCAAAGTGGTCTAAGAATCGAAATGCGCATTTTCAACCCGTCCATGAATCGATCATCCCTTAATCTTCGAATTGAATCATGTGCTTCGGGACTTTCGTCTGGATCAGCGATAGATATAATCAGATCTCGGAAACGATTGATCGTTTCTAGCATATCTATGTGACTATACCATCTCACATCAGTGGGTTTTGGAATTTTGTTCATCCCAGCATCCACTAGTTTTGCACAGAGTATTTTGTTGGAATGAATGGTAGTTCTCAATTCGGTGGCCCAGCATATATGTTCAACGAAATGTTCATTATTGGCTATCATGTTGCCCATCCTATTAAGATTGTGGGCCATGCACCTGTGCTGAATTATATGCTTGTATCTATTTTCTGTGTTGATGAGCTCCCTCGCGTTCCTACAATTAGACGCTGAGTCACTAACTAGTGAGTTTATCTTCTCATGCGGTAGGTTCGAAATCATACTCTCGATTGTCGCTTTCAAATTGACTCCGGTGTGTCGAATAGCCGATAAATCCTCGAGAGCGTGCAGATGATGGCTGCCGTCACTAAATGTGATTACAAGAGCTAAGAGCGACCTAGATCTCGCATCTTCCCACATATCAAATTCGATAGACAGCGAATTGTCAGGACTCGATGATATAGCCACATTGAACTGCTCTTTAATAGATTTGTGTAGCCTTATTAGTTGAGTTTCAATCAGATCCCTCCGAGTTGGTAATTTGTAGTCAGATTGGAGTTTACGAGTTTTTTCGATGAGAGACTGAAGATATTTGCACTCTGTCACACTGAATGAAAGATTATTTTTAATGATGAATTTGAGCAAAATGATATCAGCATCGTCAGAATGACTATTCTTCGCAACGATTCTTTGCATTAAATTTGTCGACATTTCCTCTCTTACTTCTTGGATCAATCCACTACACCTGCTTGCATGTTTTAGCATACGATTTAATTCGTTTGTGTTCAGTTGTCGCTGGCATCCATTGCAAATCACTATCCGCCGTCGGTTGCAACTCCAATCTGTGGCATCACGGCAGAAAGCTTTGTTTAATGAAGGCAAATCACGAAATACACTAACTGCACCCTGTTGTGAATTCGGCTCGGGGGAAACCTCGTCGGAAAGCGGAGACATGGCGATGGTGGTAATTGGTACTTGTCTCTATGCAAAAATACGTGCTAAATGGATTGATTACCTGTTGCTTACATGCTCTATGCGTACATGCCGCGCGCTAGAGGGGGAAAGAACTCGTGCATGCGCCCTAGAGGTATCTATTTATGCATTCTAAACTTCGCCCACTTCGCCCTTCGCCCACTTCGCACATTTCGCACAATCGCACAAATTTCAACTTCGAACGCACAAAAAACTACAGGCCTTGTGTAAGTGCAAATATGTGCGAAGTGTGACCGCCCCACAACTCTAGCTGTTGTCACATACAAAGCCACCAATTAAACCTCAGGTTAGCGCCTCGCACAATGGCAAAATGAGATTTCCCCAAAAAACCGTTGAATTTTTGCCACCCGAACAAGTCCGCTTCTCTGGTTCGCCACTAATCCCCAGCAGTGGCTTTGGATTAAAGTAGCAAGTGGCTGATCGAATCAACATACCTACTAACTTTTCAGTTTGAAGATCAGATACCGATTTATGAATCGGCAAGCGCGTACAGGTGACCTTTGGATGTTAGGTGGGTCGATCAATTTAAGGCCACCAGACATCGACTACATGAACTTTATTTTTGGTGCTCTGAACTTGCAAAATAGTGCCTAGATTGGCGCCAACTTTTCTCAAACAAACAAAGACACTACTTTGTGCGGAGTCTCCGCTTGCCCTTCCACGAGTCGTACTTTCGACTCGCGGCCTTGAACTGCTTCCTTAGGATGTGGTTGAGCAGGTGGCGCTGGTCGCGCGGCAAACTGTCGTGAAAGGATTGCAACTTGCTATTCTCAAACTTCTTCATTGTTTCATAAATCTTCACCAGCTTCTCCTCTAAACTTGGCTCCACCGCCGGGAAGCACATCCAAAAGTGTCTAAGTATCTCCTGACTAGCTTGATAAGTGGCCTTAAGTTTCTCCTGTACATCGCTTGCCACAACATCATGTAAATCGCGGTGTATACTCGAGCGCATCAGGTAGCCGCCAGGTGCAAAATTTTTCAGAGCCTCGGTGGCGTCAGTAGCGGCAATACTTTCTGTCAATCGAGGGCACCAAGCTTTCAGGGCATCAGCATGCTCTTTGGCCGCCGACTGACTGGTGATCATATTTTGGCTTGGCGCTGCGATTGTATATCGCTCGCGATCAATATGGCTCATTTTAGTCCCTATTCTATTTAGCTCGTTTACAGTATCCCCGTTATCATCGTGCCCGGCGAGATCATCATAAGTCCAATCCCTCCGTTTCTCCCTAAAGCTTGGCCCACTTGACGGTAAAGTTTGATTTGGCAGAGTTGATATCTGGGGTTTCACGTCGACGTTTGTGTTCGTCGTTGTCGACATCTCAACATCCTGGTTTGTTTGCGAGTTCTTGGTAGCGGCAGCAGCAGCACTGTCATTCGTCGAGCTATTCGAATTTATGGACGGCTCTTGAGATACTTTTGATTTAGATTGGAGACTCTCCAGTAAACGAATCGATTGTTGGTTGAAGCGCTTGATTAGAAGTCGATCTGGGTTCTCGTGTGAACTACCGGGCGGCGGATCATCGGGTGCTCCCGAGTAAGCATTGTCATTCATTTGCTCAATATCCAGAAATGGATCCAAAGCTCCTTTCTTCCACACCGAAGACCATTCCTTCTCGTCTGACTTGACAATATCTGCAAAGGGATCGCCCTTTATTCTATCACGATTAAAATATCTCGATTGAAAGAACTTGTTCCAAAATTCAACTTCGCTCATCTTATGAGGGACCAACTCTTCATGTCGCTTTGCTACTTTGGGGTAAGTTTTGAGAATACCCATTAAGGTTTCAACACTAACTGTCTCCTTAACCTGCTTACCATTAAGTGGAATGCCAGCAAGAAAGTTACCTGACACTCCAACATCTTGGCAGTCTGGCTGGATCTCAACATCATCCGTGTCCTCATCGGCAAACTGTGTCCAAAACTCATCGGCTGAGATTACCTTTGCCTCGACTAAATCCTTGTACAGTTGCAGTAGATGAGGATTCTCACTTAGTCTTACAGCCTTACGCTCTCTATCCTTGGGCATCTTGCCCTTAAATTGAGGTAAGATCTGCAATAAAGCATCTTTGATGGCTGTTCGATCTTCGAGGTTTGCAAATTGGAAGGTGGTATTCTCGCCGGTATGTAACACGACCTGCAATTGAATTTTTGCCTTGCCTTCTGGTGAGATCTTTTGCATTTTTATGTCTGAGTATTTGTGTGAGATTGTTATTTCCTCTTTGGTGCTTGGAATAAAGGCCAGTCTCTCGGCCATGAGGTACAAAGTACCATCGGATTTTTTGTGCTTGACATTTCCAATCGAAAGTCTAATATCCTCCGATTTGGTCGCCATTTTGTGAAGAAGAATATTGCCTCCCTTGGAGATCAAGAATTTAAAAGTCTATAAATAAGTTGGATACTATCGAAGTTGTAGAAAAGGCCAAAAATGATATCATGCAATAGCTCAGAATCCATAATTATGAAAATGGATTCTCTTCTCAAGAGTCATCACTAAGAACGCGTGATAAAAACATGCATAAGTTCGAAGGCTTCTCGTGTTGTGCTCATAAAAATAACACCGAGGATTTGCGCTGCCTTCAGTTTTCCACCGAAAGATGTACAATTCAGCACAGACACTGAAAATACAAAATTTATATTGACACAATCCATCCAAATCCCTCGGGATTTTATGCTAAGATTACACTTAATTTAGATGTAATTGTATCAAATTTGAAGTTGAATTATTGTCAACTGCCAATCTGAATATTAGACCAATATACTATGCATATATTGTTTGCAATATCAGCACCAGCGCGATCATCAATTATTAATTCCACTAAATAAATAATCCAATCAAAGAGAAACATCTAATGTATTACTGGCACAAGAAGAAAGAAACTAAACAAAACAAAACAAACTCAACAATCTGATCTGAACCGAACTAAACTACCTAAACCTGAACTTGGGCACCATGAGGGCCGCACTGATAACCACTGGCTCGGTCCTCCTCACCGGCACTGTGATTGGAAATGCCTTCTATCATAAGAAGCAATTCTATCCGTCGGTGGTATATATAACTAAATCAAGTCCGTCGTTGTTCGTTATTTATATTCAATGTCTTGTGATGTTCTTATTAGTTGGCAAGCTTATGCGAAAGATATTCTTCGGAACTCTTAGGGCGGCGGAGTTGGAGCATCTCATCGAGAGGGCTTGGTATGCCGTTACGGAAACTTGTTTAGCTTTTACAGTTTATAGAGACGATCTAAATGCTAGATTCGTAGGCATATTTGCAATATTACTATTTCTGAAATGTTTCCATTGGCTAGCCGAGGATAGGGTAGATTTTATGGAAAGAAGCCCAAATATCAATATACTATTTCATGTTAGAATTGTATCCCTCCTAACAGTTCTAGCCACCTGCGACAGTGCATTCATTTATTTAGCCTACCATAATACTATGACAAAAGGGGCCGGTACTCAGCTTGTATTTGGTTTTGAGTATGCGATCTTATTAGCAAGCATCCTAAATATTGTCTTGAAGTACATACTCCACTGGATTGATATTGCTAGTGATAGTCCATGGGATGAGAAAGCTGTATTCCTATTGTATACTGAATTAGTCATGAGCATACTCAAGGTAACCCTGTACTTGCTATTTGTTGGGGCTATGTTAAAGTATCACAATTTCCCCTTATTTGCCTTGCGCCCCATCTATCTAAGTTTGAGGACACTAAAGAAGGCACTATGCGATGTTGTGATGTCGAGGAGGGCGATACGAAATATGAACACACTATATCCTGATGCAACTCAAGAGGAGCTGGCCAATACAGACAATGTTTGTATTATTTGTCGCGAGGAGATGATTGGCAATGGAACCTCGAAGAAACTACCATGCAATCACATATTCCACGTCTCCTGTTTACGTTCCTGGTTTCAGAGGCAGCAGACATGTCCCACATGTCGCATGGATATATTGAGGATACCAAATCCCTTGAATCCACTTAATCAAGCGAGAAACAACCTAGGCGGCCAACAGGGTCAGCAGTTGCTAAACAATCAACCAGCTGGCGCTGGTGGAGCGGCTGGTGCAAATGTTGCCGGTGGCATCGGCGGACCTCATCTCCATCACCAAGCTGATGCACAAAATGGAACTGGTCCTAGCGGTGGCTCCTCTGGCACGACTAGTGGTGGCGTTGCTGGCGGTGCTCCAATTCACGGTCAAACGCATTTGATTATCCAGAACGAAATGACGGCTGTAATGATAACTGTATTCGCTCAAATGTTTGTACAGGCCATGTTAGCCCATCTGCAAACATTGAACCAGCAGCCAACACTGAATCCAACCCAGAGGAACCAGCACACCTCGACCAGAGAGACCCGAGATATGTCCACGCAAACGGAGGACGAGCCAAGCCTGAACCAAAACCAGAGTCAGAACAACCAAAACAGCAACAGCAGCAACAATACTAGCACTAGCGAGACCACATCAGCGTCGACGACGATTTGAGCGACGCGTCGAAGTATCATCCATTTCAACTTGTCATAAATAAATTCAGACGAAGAGAGTTGTATATAAGTATAATTTATATATATATATATGCATACATATAGTTGTATGCGAACGGCACTGAAGTCGACTTCTAAGCTTGAAGAGCGTCAGTCACAAATCCGTCTCAAGTCATCCCTCTAGCTGTCAACTTCGTTTATCTCACTCGATATCCTATTTGGAATCGGCGGCGCAACAGACACAGAAAGCTCCGCCATCATTGGCCCCGCTTTTAGCTTTACCTATCCACTGTCTATATTTATATATACATATATTCCTCGTCTCAGTTATACGTATAACTAGTCAACGATGAGTTTAGTTGTACTTGTTAGTGGTAGTGGTGATGGTGAACTTCAAGAGAAGACAAGTGAGTTAGGAGATTGTAACAGAGCGCAGAAAATAACGTCATCTGTTACTTGGAGCCCTGAGGACAGGAGCTAGGCGACGGCAACGGAGGCAGCAATTTTAATGAGCTATTTGTGTGTTGGCACTTAGAGCAGCCAAAAGCTGGAAGTATATTATACTTGTGTGTTTCAAATTCAATTCAATTGTTCTAGTTCATCGGCCTGTTAAAACTAAGAAACAGGGAGGTTCAAGAGACGAGCAAATGAAGACGAGAAGATGACAGGACACGAGATGGGTTGGTTCTGATGTAGTATTTGAGCAGTAGTAAAGCTAGCGCCAAGTTTAAAAGAGAGTAGGAGACATCATCATTCCGATGTGTCCTCATTAGTAGTATTGTAATTACTACTTCTATTATCACACTGAGTGTCTGTCTAGTTAATTTAGTTTAGTTACCTAGCAGACGAAAGAATTCACGATAGTTTAGGATACAAAACTCGAGTTAAGTTAGCGCTTTTGCATTAGATATCATTAGAAATAGGAGATTCTCTTCCATTTGCCGCCCACATCTTCCCTTTTTCGACTCTCAACTGGCGGCGGCTTCCGATTCGCATGCTCGTCATTCTTGACATTAAAATTGGTGGTTCAATTGTACGCCACTAGCACTACTAATGCTCCTGCTTCTGCTACTTGAATGCTCATAAACCGCAATGATTGTTTTCCTGTTATTGGGAAGATATTTGTTAGTTGGTTAGTTAAATGAGATACTTGGGCGAGAGTTGTAGAAATTCACGTTTAAACTGAGAATCAGGCGAAAGTCACGAGAGTAAAGTCTCGTTTTCACGGTCTTCAAATTGGCAAATCTAATGCTTTTTGCTAGTTGACTTGCCAGTTGCAGCCAGCAACTGAAACCAATTGAACGCGAGGAGAAACAACAGCTAGTTTAGCTTGGAAAGTTGAAGAGATGAAGACGAGAAAGAGAAGGAGAAGGAGAATGAGAAGACACTAGGGGAATTTTTCGTTCTGTTTCCGTTGATTTCCAAAACTCCAGAGGATGAAGTTGAATCAAGTGAAGCCAGAGGAGCAAGTGAAGCAGTAAGCGCTCGACAACAAACTTGGACAAGGGAACCAGTGATTCGGCTCACTGGCAAGCTAATGTTTAGCTTGTGGTCCGTCTTGTTGTCTCACTTATTTCATGAATGAAAATTAGCGCGTTTGGCCAGACGATGGTGCAAATGGAGTTACTAACAACAATTAACGTGTGAGTTTGTTGCTCACTTGCTTGCTCTTGAGTCACAGCAACGACTCAAGGGACCACATAGCAAGATAGAGGGAGAGGGAGGGATTCTCTCCGCTCAAAGTAGATGATACTCTTGTTTTGTGTAGATGACGCATCAATTTCAAGTGAGCAGCTCGTCGTCAGTTTGTCGCGCGCCAGTGAAGATTAGACCAACACTAAAAAGCTAACTGGCTAGTCAGTTAGTCAGGTCAATGAGTTTTGTTTTGCAAGTGCTGCAATTCATTTCTGACTAACCAACTCACTAGCTGCGATTGTTATGCTAGTTGTTATTGTTGTTAATGAGCGAGAAAGAGAGAAGGAGATATTTAAATTTAAACTTCTGCACGAGCGCCACGGTAACTCAGTTTATGAACTCATCATAAACTATCATATATACATACGAATTGATAGTGAGTATATGATGACGACTGCAAACGATCGAGTCAACACTCGCCTCCACCACTTCAAGCTTCTACTTGCTCAAAGCGCCTCACGATGATTACTCGCCTCTTCTTTCTCCATGACTATGACCAACACTGAGCCTCGGGGTTCACTTATTAGTTGGCGCCGATTGTTGTTGTGGTGGTCGCTCGAGACGTGTAGTGGTGGCTTTAGTGTCTTCAGATAGAAGCTAAAGACAAAGGAGTTAGTCAATGGGATCGGTTTTGCTTGAGTTGATCTAAATGATGAGCTAGCTAAATTAACATGATAAACTAGACGGACCAGAATAACGAACCAGAAGTCAAGTTTCATTCTTTCTTTCACTAGTCCTCTACTCGACTGCTCACTTTGCTTCTGATCGCCTCGAGTTCAAGTTTGTTAGTCATTATTAATGGCCAACGATTAAAACGCAACCACAACCAAATAATATAGTTATTGTTACTGTCTCTCTCCCTCTTCCTCACTGCTATTATCTCATTTCCTCCTCCTTCTCCTTAATTACCATTCCCATTGAGCGTATCTCTCGGAAGCAACTGCTCACTTGTACTCATCCCATTTACTTGTCATAGAGTCAACCAGAGCGAGACATTCAAATTGCATTGTTATCTAATCTTAGCGGAGACCAAGGGAGCGAGTTGGTTATTATTATCAAATCAGCACACAATTAGGTGGGGGCACTTGCTTAATGAACCTTCAAAGCTCATCAAGGGATCCGCTGCTAAACCAAAGAAAAGCAAAAGTAAACTCGTGAACTATATGGCCTCAGAGTTGATATGCAGTCTCCGTCTAACGACAGCAATCTTTTAGTTGATATGAGTTGGGAGAGAACCTGACGACTTAAGCTTCATTTTCCCAAGTTAATCCTAACAATTTGATTCTCTCTCTCCTAGTGCTAAGCTAGGGAAAATTAGAATCGACTCGACGGTGGCAATCAATAAAGTAGCAGCATCACAACAAACTATCGGCTATCTGTTGCCCGATCGACTAACTAACACCAAACCTAAGTAAGATAACAAAGACGAACGAGTAAAAAGACTAGTCAATCAAGTGAAGCTAATGAGTTTCTGCGACTCTTTTAGATCGATTGACTGCCGAGTGAAGTTTTAATTTGATTTCATTTGATGAGGACGATGATGATGATCATGCTGACGTGAACAAAGGCAACTGATGGTGCCTTTTTATCTCTCTATTATGAAGCCGCCTCTATCTCTCTTTGTTAAGTGATTGGTTGGCAGGTAGTTTGCTGCTATGTTGCTACTGCTGCCTTTTGGGTGCCGCAATCAGTAGCAGTGTCGATTATTTGGCGGTGGCGGCAACTCGATTGAGATTTAGACTTGGACTGCGACTTGATGCAACTGACGAGTCTACAATATACAATTGAGGCAATAGTATGTAGCCACAATGTAGGCCCATTAGCAAGCATCACCTGTTGCTTTTGCTGCTACTTATGTGTGTGTGTGTGTTTTTTTCTCGCTCATACGTAATGACACTGGATGAGTTATTGCGTGCCTCTCAGCAACCAGGTAAGCAAATGGCAACATCGGCTTCTCAAGTAAACCCCAAGTGCACAGCTAAATAGATTGCCTTTTATTGGAGCCGGCGTTTCGATTGAAATGGCGGCAGCAGCAGCGGTAGCGGTCGTAGCGAGTCAAACTTATCAATCAAACTCAACAGCTTAATCGAGTCAGTCGCCATTACTGCAGAGTCCTATTGGCCTAAAACTCAACTGAGACCTCAATAGCCAAACCAATTTCTTAATGATCAGCCGCCACTCGTCTGGTCAGACTTAGCTGGCCGCCGATGGGCAGTACATTTTGATGATGGTCGCGGTCCTAGAGTTGCCACGCTCGACTGTGATTGCGAGTGTAGCTAGAGAGATACAAATTTACACTTGCACCACTAGGCAGCTTGCTTCTCCCATTGCAGTTTGTTTGCAGGTGATAAAATGGGTGGAATCCTCCTGAAGTCAGCGCGCAGTGTAGCTGGCCTTGCAATTCATTCATATGCCAATTGGTAGTTGTGTGCTCGTTCGCTTGCAATTGTAAGTTAATCTAGAGAGTGGCAACAGGTGCGCCGGCCTCGCTGGCCAGCGCACCTGTTGCTATCGTTGCCGAGTGTGATTGCGCGACGATAGCTGGCGATTGGCGGTGGATATTATGATAGCGTGAACTGCTACTGCGCCGAGAAGAGTGCCGTAAAACTAGGCAAAGTTTCCGACGGAACCCAGCGCAAAGCATTGGATCACACTCAATGCCTCAAGTGGCAGCTAGATTCTGATTTGATTTGCTTCGAATTGATAAACCAAACACTCGCTCACCTACACACGCCGGGCGCTTGGCCGGTCGGTAGAAGCGGCAAGCAAACGAATTTTTGAACACTAATTTAATTGCCACCAACTCTCGGCGGCTGCAGCGGCGTCGATTTTACATAGCTACTACCACTACTGCTGCTGCTGCTGCAACAGGTAGCTGGTGGAAAGCGGCATTAGAATGATAATGATGACTCAATTTTATTATTGCTATTATCATTATAACTATTGTTGCATGGAGCCTCGTCTTCAATTGCTGCTCTTATTCCTCAATGAATCACGTGATGGTTGGCGTGCGCCAGACTACTACCACTACTACTCCAATTCCAAGCGACCAAATGGACACTACACTGCACTCTGATTCGCATGTCCAAATAATTGAGCTAATTTGCTAGCTGCTCTTGCGGTTGCCCGCCTACCTACTTGCGGCTATCAGGTGGCTAGTAAAGATTAAGTTTATCATACTACACAAGATGGCTGACACGCGAACCACTCAAATTGGTTTGGTGGTCCAATTGGTTTGGTTTCTCTCCAGTTCTCCAACTTCCGAGCAAACGATTGAACTGCTTTAAACGCTCGAGTCCGAGGCAAAATCAACCTGAAGCCAACGGACGAACGAACGAACGCTATGCAATGCGGCAGTAAGGCAACAGGTTGTTCTGGGTCCCGCCGGCGCCGCCACTTGTCCGCTTATCGGTGTTGACCGATCAGCCAATCAATTTGGCGAGCTACCCGAGAGAGTTTTAGTTAGGTCTTGGTTGTGGCATTCAGCTTAATGACTAACTAGCTAGATAGCTAGCTGGCTTTCCAGCTAGTCTAGCTGTTTGTTCGACTATTCATTTATCTACCTATCTGATTATCTGTCTGTATCTGTGACGCATATAATCACAAATAGTGGTTAATATTTCAATGCAAACAAACCAACTATGATGAGAGACATTAACGTCGTTTAGCGGCCTAAATTGAGCGGAGAAATTATGAGAGAGGCTAGTTTGAGTCGTTTGAGCGAACTAGAAGGCATAATGCAACAACTTGCTAGCTACCCAATTACTAGCAATTTACTATGGAAGCCTATCGACTTTGTTATATTGCATCCAGTGCACTCTAAAGCAGCCAGGCAGCAACCACTAAACTCGACTCACAGAAGATGGATGAGCAACTGGACCCAACGGCAACTCACCTGTTGCGTGCCCATAGCTTGCGCCGCCAATACCAACTCTAAAGTCGGCAAATAGTTAAAAGAGCGACCGGCGATGGTTGCCTAGATAAAAGAGCGAAACGATTATGAAGATTTAGAGTCTTCATTGGCTGCTGGTCGTTGTGTGAATTGATGCTCCGACTTGCAGCCACTTGTTGCCTCCATCACCGTCATTGCCAATGCTACCACCGACGATGCGATGAGGACGATTTATAAGTCTTAGGTGTGCATCGGAAAAGCTAGCTATTTACCCGAAGCCTGCAAGGCATCTGCGTGCATTTAGTCAGGTAGAGTTAAATGGAACTGCTACCTGCTGCTGTGAGGATCCTATTTTTTCAATTATATTATTATTAGTTGCCACTCACTCACTCACCTGTTGCTCTCTCTCTCTCTCTCTCTCCCTCCACCGAACCTCGACCTTTTCCATCTGCTAACATGCCACTAATTCTATCTAACTTGGCGATTCCAGCAGTTACGCTACTAATCTGGCCCCTCCCTTAGTATAGAATTCCTGCTTGGGCTGCAATTCGAACTCGAACGGCAGACAGGGAGGGAGGGAGGGAGAGAGAGATAAAACAAAGTGACACACGACAAAGTAGAGGAAGCAAAGTGTTTGGAATGCGCATTCAATTAATAATGTTTATAATTGTTTAATTTAGTTGCGAGATTAAACTAAAGCGTCATCAGCTTTGCTTTTAGCTTCAACTCCGAGAAAAAAGAGCGTAATCGTTTTTTGTTGCTGTTGACGCTTTTTATTCCAGGTAAAGGCAACGGTTGCGGGGCATTTAAGGTGGGGGAAGAAGCGATACGTTGCCTTATCAGGCTCAAGAGATCGGGACAAATGAACATTTAGCTAGCTTGCTATCCATTACAACTGTGGGAGTATGTGTTTTTGTGTGCGTGTGTAAATAATCAGCTGATTAGCAACGAGACAAACCAAAAGAGAGAGAGAGAGAGACTTGCAATCAACTTGAAGTATCTGGAATGATCAGACGGGAGAGGGGACGAAAGCGAAGCCTAAATTTTCGCCTTGAGTTATAGAGCGAGAGTAAAGGTTGACATCGATGATGTTTAATATTCTGCTGTTGTGCTCTGGTTGCAACCACCTGCAAGAGAAGAGGGTGTTTATGTGGTTGTGTTGCTGAACGTGGAAATCTCTACCTGAAGTTGGGTGATTAAAAAGAGAAAGAGAGGGACGGAGCTTGGAACAATCGGCGTCCAATTAATTAAGATTATCTAGTCACACGCCGGGCGCGCTAAATGGCGCTGCCACTCGAGACATCTCGTCGCTCCGCCCACTTGAAAAGGAGCTCGCCGACACCGACAACAACAACAGCGGCAACAGCACTAAACGTAATAGTAATAGTGATGGTGATGGAAATGGAAATGGAAATTGAAATTCTAATGGAAATGGCAATGGTAATAATAATAATAATAATAATAATAATGCTAATCCGATTTCGAATCTAATACCAGAATTCAATTTAGCTAACGATGACGATGAAGGTGATTATTATTCGAGGATCTATATGATTAATCGAGTGGCTCGCAGTCTAACCTTTGCGCCTAACTATCATCATTTGATATTAATATTGAAGGTTTTCTCACTGCACGTGACCCATCCTCGGCCACTTGTGCGCGGCGCCTGGGCAACCTGTTGCTCGTCACTGCCAGTTTGCCGCTCAATTGGCCCTCTGGCTCAAGCTCCACTTATATAGGCACTTGGCCAACCTGTCGATAATCTCGCTCTTTAAACCAAGTTAGCCATTTAATCTAACCAAACGAGACCAGCAACAATAATGATCAGATTGGATCACAACACTCACATCATCATGCAGGCAAAGGATGGTTAACTTTGAGCTATGGTTGCTCTTGACGGACTCACTTCACCTCAGCTCAGCTCACCTTAACATAAGCCAACTAGCCAGTCACCTGGTGGTTGTTCATCAACCAGCCACTCGCAACTATCATTTGCCGTCCCCTTGGGCGAGGAACGTGGCGTTTATTTGTTTTGACTTTTCCCGAACTCTCACCTGTTGCTTGCCGAGTATCGGGACTTGCTTTTGACTATTCCCATTAAACGGCAGCCCTAAGAAGCAGCAACCTCGAGCGAAGAACGTTTAAATATGAGTGTGATGCTCACTCAAGCTCATTAGAGGATGAAAATGATCGATGATCATTTTAATTTTGCTGGCTGCAATTTGATTTGGATAGATTGGCAAAATTTTAACCTTTGAATTAGACCAACGAGCAAATACAAAAAGTGAAATTTTGACGGAAACCCAAGCAAAGTATTACTGATCGAACTGATTAGTAACAGGTGGTAGCTAATTGAGTTTCCAGATTTGCAGCGCACATGCACACAGAGTAAACTCTCCCTATATGTGGTCAGCGAGCAAGCGCGCTAAACTCCTCTCTGCGGCGAACCAATACTTGTACTGCTACATCTAGCAACAGGTGGCAATTCGGCAAGCCAGCCAGGTAACGAAGCGAGTCTGTCTAGCGAGATTGTCTCAAATCACCGTGTTAATAATTCAAGAAGTTTCTGTGTGTGTCTCTTTCTCTCTCTCTGTTTGTGTGTTAATTCTTGGAGCTGCATCGGTATTGGATGAAATTTATAGTTACGCACTATTAATTTAATTTGAATCTGAATCCGAATATGAATCTAAATTTGAAATAAAGTTTGCCGAACAAAATCATAATCGAAAGAAATTAAGCCTAAACGTTCTTTGTGATTTTTCCTCCTCTTTCCTCTCATTGGTTGGCGGTGGTTGTTAGTACATCACGACTCGAAAAAAATTTTGCTCACTTCCAAATCTCTCACTCTGTAGAACGATGTTTCAAGTTCCATTTGCCCACCTGTTGGATGCAAACTCGAGGCTCGAACTTGAAACGCGATCAGATGATTCTTTTAGAATGTTGAACGAAGACGAGCGGGAAGTTGAAGTCCAACATTTGAGAGTGGGCAAGTTTCTCCCTCTCTCTAGTCTAATTTTGTATTTTTTGAAGCAAATTTAAATTTAAACTTGTGTGGCTTTCGAGCTCCGTGGAAATGGGCAAAAATTTTTAAAAGAGAAAAATTCTTCTCTTTTATTAGTGGCTTTAGATCACGCAACCTGTAGATTCTCTCTCTCTCTCTATCTCTTTCTATTGAGGCGCAGTTAATGAGCCTTAAGTGGCCACTATTAGTCGTAAGGTAAACGAGTGAATGAGATCATTACAAGGCAGGAGAAGAAAACTTTCCAATAATAAGAATAATGATAATGATAACAACTAGAATCTTTTGCTCAAGTTGGCTGCAGTTTGCAGCGTGAAGAAAAAAGAGTCATTTGTCGCCACACAAACGATGAGACAATAATTAACTCAAACGACTAGCTGGTGCCATACTCCTAGGTGTTTGCTGCTCTTTTTGGCCCAGCTGATCACCGAGCTCAACTAATTACCGCTGCTTCTATTGGTGGCAGTGTTACTGTCGTCGCTAATACTAATAACACTAGCAACATCAGCAGCAAAGTGATTGATGATATTATTATGTCGCCTCCTAACGCCTCAACTCTAAGCGCGCAACTGCCACCACTAGTCGTCCATCTATTTGGTTCAATTATGTTGCTCTAAGGTTAATTTGCGCTCGCTGCTCGTACAGTAGCCGTGTTAGTGGTAGCAATATACTATTAGTATATCATTATAACATGAAAAGGGCAAAAGAAGTGGGAGGAGACGACGACTAGTGAAAAACAAATACAACGTCAACACGCTGATCGCTCAATCGTCGTCGTCGTTCGGTTGTGTGGTTCAAATTAAAGCAAAATTAGCCAAGTCAACCTAATTTTCGCAATGAAAATCTTGTGCAGAGGGAGAGAGATTTTGAAAAGAGATCCTCAGCTTCACTTCGCATGACAAACTACAGAGGCGCCAAAATATTACTGACGAGTTTAGTCATTTTCGTAATTTTCCCCGTAGACTTGCCTGCCGCCGTGAGCCAGAGACTTGGATTAAGTGGCAAAGTGACGCCAAAAACACTGAACTGAGCAAAAGTCAATGGAGAAGGAGCAAAATTTGCTCTCGTTCCAACGACAACGACAACAACAACAACAACCTACTTTTAAGTTGCTAGTCTTGCTAATGGAAAGTCAAATTGGCCTCTTGACCCTAGCGAGTTATACGCATAATTAATTGTTTTCCGTGTCGCGCTCGTCGTCTGCGTCGTTGGTCATTTGTTTTAGGGGAAGCTGTAGCTGGTTAGCCACTTGATTGGCCACTTGGCTGTTAACAAGCAGGCAAAAAATAAAGAGACAGAGAGCAACGTGAGCGAGAAAATCTGCGGCGATATTGGGAGCGGCGACAACAAGGCTAACGCGCGTCCACTTTTTTCCACGTCCCTTTTGTCTTGGTTTCCCATTTCTCGTGCATGAAATTCAGGTTCAAAAATTTCCAACACAACCACAACAAACGAACCGAATTAATAACGGAGAGGACAACGGCGAGTGACCAATGAAGCCAGAAATTAAAGCCAGAGAGCCGAAGCGAGAAATCCGCGGGAGATATTCCCCGTGCGCCACGATTTGAACCGCAACGCGACGCGAGCAAAATAATTGGCCCCTCATTAATCATAATCGTTGATTGCATATCAATAGAGAGAATTTGTTGAGCCGAGGAAGTTTAACAAAATCGTCGCTGTTGTTGTTGTTGTTGTTGTTGTTGTTGTTGCTGCTGCTGCTGTTGTTGTTGTTCGTGGTATCGATTGGAGTAGAGTTGAGGAGGTCTTACAAGTCACTGTGAAGGCAGGTAGAGTTTTGAGAAAGAGCAACAAGTGGCGCGCCTTTCGCCGCATTCCACAAGTGGTGTCTCTGCAGCTGAGCGATCGTTTTGTAACTGCTCGCTCTGCTACTGACTGCGTGGCACTCACTTTGCTGGTGCCGTGTGATTCTCTGGCTCGCTCATTTTGTCATCGATGTTGGCCATCTTCTCTCTATAAAACTCTACATAGCTACTAGCCACCAGTTGACTTGATGACGACTCGGACTTGCAAAGAGAGAAAACTTGTTTCCTCTAAAAGATTTGTCTAGTTGCGAGGATGGTAATTATTATTGATTGTGTGTCTCGCGTCCGCGGTCAAGTTCCCCCCCCCCAACTCAAAGGCAGCAGCGTTAGAATGGCAACCGCCACTAACTCGAGACCACCGACTACCTGGACTCGCAAACTAGCTGGCTGGCCACTCGGCTCACGATCATGCCAGCGTCAACCTTTTTATCAGCCCATCTGTGGCCCAGGCGACCGCATGATGACAGCAGCAGCAGCAGCCGCCGCCGAGGGAGCAGCCGAAGAAGCGGCGACGAGAAATGCAATATGATCGTCGGCTCTAGCGCTCGATGCTCATTTGTTATCAGCTAAATGAGCTTCCAATTCCCGATGGGCCAAAAGAAGTCGACTTCTTGCCATCTCCCTGCAGTTAACTTTTCACTTAAGCCGCGACTTTTGCCTTGACTTTGCGCTCAATTTGAATGAATGATGATGAATCCCGAAACTAGAGACTCTTTGGCCAGTGGTGGACGGAATCTAGTTGAGCTTTTTAACAACTCGTCAGCTTGCTGTCGGCGTCTTTGTTGCTCTCGCTTTGCAGCGCATCTCTAGTTGATCATTCGAACGGTCATCTTGGTAGTAGAAGTGGTGGTAGTAGTAGTCGTCGTCGCCGGTGTTTTGTTTGTATAGTGTTCATTTATCTCGTTGCTCGCCGCTGCTGGCCAACTGATCGGCTTCCGGCCGCAAGCAGCGAGCGTCCAAACCACAACCACAACTACCACCAATCAAGTGAGCAAAGCCGACGACAACTCGGACCACCAAACGAGAATTGATTTTCCCCTTATCCTAGTGGCGGGGAGGCAAAGCGAGAAACAAACATAGATCTATGGGGCCGTGCAGGCGCAACAGGTGTGTCAAGGCCCAGCGCTGACCATTGGATTGCAATTGATCGATGGTAAAGGTAAAAGATTGGGAAAAGAAGCAAATCCGAATAGCTGGAGATTGATGATCTCTAAATGCTGCTGCTGTTGCTTTTGCTTTTGCTGGCACCACTGCCCTTTGCTCAATCTCTCGTCCAAGAGGCAGGTAAGTAAGTGAGAGAGGTAGAGAGGGAAAAGGAAGATGATGTTGCGCTCGCAAGTGGCCAGTCCATAATTGAAGTTGCTGCGCTTGCAAGTTTATAATTGAAATTGCGAGCGCAACTTCATAATTGAACTTGAGCTCGCAACTTCCTGTCTATCTGCTGATTCCTAATGCGCGAGAAGTTTGCGAGTCAAATGGTTGGTCAGTTAGTTAGTTAGTTAAACGGCAGCCAACTCATTTGCCCACCTAATGAGCGGCGGCAATTGTAGCAGCAGCAATAACTAACTGGTGGTTGTAGAGGTGGTGGTGGTCTCGTTGGTGGTGTTGGTCGGTTAGTTTTTCTCGCTCGAGAGTTTAATTAAAATTTCTCACCTCCGGTGAGAGGAAGAGGAGCTAATGGAGGATAAAAGTTAGACAGAGAGACAGACGGACGGACGGACGGACGGACACATTGAAACAGATTGAAATTGAGAGAGTAAGAGGCGCCGCCACTTAGGTGTTTATCTGGCTTTATTCGAGTTCAGTTTCGTGCAACAAGCGAATTAAGCATCGGGAACGATGGCAGGCGAACCCGCCATTAGGGACATGGCAGCGTCCGCAAAGGAGTTCACGTCCACTAAGCCCGCGAAGTTGTTTGCGAATAAGCCCCTTGCGTTGGCCATGCGAATTTTCTCCACTTCCGCCTCGTTTAGTCTCTTCTGTTTGGCGCGTCTGTTTTGAAACCAAATTTTAACCTGCGTTTCGGATAGATCTAGGAAAGCTGAAAATTCCGCGCGCTCCGCGATGGTTAAATATTGTTTAGATTTAAACTTTTTCTCCAAACTATTCAACTGTTGCGTCGTGAATGGAGTCCGCGGCTTCCTGTTGCTCTTATGCTTTCTAAGCTGACACTTGATGGGTCCGCCAAACAGGTGGTGCTGAGGGAAGGCGGGATGGATGACCCGCGGATGTAACATATAGTTTGGTAACAGGTGAGGTGATTGTTGTGGTGGTTGTTGCTGTTGATGCTGGTGTTGCTGTTGTTGTCTTTGCAGTTGGTGCTGTTGTTGTTGTTGTTGTAGATCTTGTAGTCGTTGATGGTCTAGTTGCGGCTGTGGGTCGTGTTGTTGCTGCTGCTGTCGCAGTCTTAGCTGCTCATTTGATGGTAGTGGTTGCTGTTGCCGTTGCTCATCTTGTTGCTGCTCATCGTCTGTAATTTGGAGGTCATCTTCTATTTGCAATTCATCGTCTTCATCTTCCCGTTGCTCGTCTTCCTCTTCCTCGTCTTCTAATTGCCGCTGCTGATGCGCTTCCGGTTGGTGGCGCTGGAGCTGTTCCGGTTGCGGAAGCTGCGTCTGGGGGAGCTGCGGTTGTAATCTTAGCTCCTGTTGTTGCTGTTGCTGATGTTGTTGTTGTTGTTGTTGTTGTTGTTGTTGTTGCTGCTGCTGCTGTAGTTGGTATTGGTGATGTAAAGCCGCCGCAGTCGCCTGTTGCTGGAGGTGATGTTGAAACTGGTGCTGGTGCATGTGCTGCTGGGCTAGCAGGAAGGAGAATAATCTTGAATAATCCATTGTGTTATTACTATTGATTTGGTGTTTAGACTTGATAGTTTCTGAAAATACTTTGCACACTCGAGGAGATAAATACTTTTTATATCTATAGCATGTATATATTAAACTTGAGAGATCAATCTTAGAGCGCAGCTCATTCAACTATAGCTGCTCACTTGAATTCTTTGCTGCCAACATAATAATAATAGTAATTGCTTTTGACTCGTCATAGGCTAACTTGCAAGTGAGTGCAAAATTTTTCAACTTCCACAAGAGAGAGAGCGAGATTATGGAAGGTAAGCAGAAACAAATTTGCTTCTGTTGCTCTTCACGAAACTTGAAACTCGAAACTCGCAGCTACTCTAGTCTACTCTGCCACTTTGCTCTCCCTCCCTCTCTCTCTCTCTGCTAAAGATGCGCAGAGTCAATTTGAGCATCTCAAGTGGCCAATCGCGCAGCTGCAGATTAATGGCTTCCCGATTGCCGACGCGCAGGCCGCCTAGCGGTGGCCATTTGAACTAGGGCCGACCGAACAAGATCCAAACTAAATCCGAACCCGAACCCGAATCCAAATCTAAACTAAACTGAGCTCACAAATGATAGTGGCACTATTATTACCGTATAACTTAGGGCATATAACTTGTATTGACCACAAGCGCGGTTTTGGCGCGACCGCAGCGCCCCGAAGCGGATAATCTCCCTAATCCCCCTTTCGCTTTGGTGGCGGGCCAAGTTTTTTGCCAAGTTTAGGTGGGACGAAAGTGAGCATCCAATGGTGGCGTTGCTGTAAAAATTGGCTTACAGATTTCGGTTGCGTGGGCCAACCACATGACGAGAGCAAGAGGAGAGGCGAGATAGAACAGAGAGAAGATTGGATGATTATATTTTGGACACACTAGAAGAGTAATCGGAGCAGCAAGTGGTCGGGGTGGCCAATTTTCTCACACACTTGGTTGCGGAGAGCGCGAGAGTTGGAGTTAGAGTTGGAGGTAAGTTGGAATGGCGAAAAGTGTGGACTCCAGCTGCGTTAAACGAGGAGCATAAGTAGTGTAGTTGTGCCGAAGCAACTTCCGCTTGCGCGTCTCGATTAACGCGTGGATGTCGCTAGAGAGGGAGAGAGAGGAGAATCTATTTGCTTGCAGGGAGTCAAGTCAATAGAATTGAAGTTTGCCACTGGACTTGTAGTTGCTGCTATTGGTGGTGGTGGTGGTGGTGGTGGTTGTTGTAAAGCAAACTATATAATAATGAAGTCAGATCACACACACGACTCCGAGCGCCGCGGCCACTGCGACCACGAGGTTGCTAAAGTTGCGTCATGAATCAATAAATCACGCTCCTTGCGCTTGCCTTTTGGCGCTCAGTTCATCTGCACCGCTGGCCACACCGCAACACCAGCCACCACCACCAAACACTAGGGCGCTCCCGTTTCCCACCGGCACGTGTCCAATAATAATATTATAATAATATGTGTCTGTCGCGTGTGATTGGCTTCCAGTTAGTAGTTGGGCAAACTAACCGGCGGCCACCGCAACACAGCAAACACAAGCAAACTTTTCGTCCCTCTCTCTCTCCTGCACCCAACAGGAAGGATCCGCTTTCTAGTTCAGCTTCATCATCATCAGCGTGGTCGTCGTCATCACCTTAGCCTCATGAAACGAGAGTCATCATTCAAAGCGAAGGGGAAAATGACGGCAGATCATTGGTGTTGATAGTGATGATTTAACAGAGAGTGTAGGCAATGAATGTTATGTAATGCTCACAAATGGAAAACTAAGAGCGCGAGTCTCACGCTCCTCCAACTTTTCCGAAGTCGATCCAAACGTCAGCTCAAAGTTTGTGTTTGCTGTAACGTTTGTCGGCGCAAAGAGTCAATCTCACTTAGCGTGCGACACTTGGTTTGCTTTGAGGCTATTCGAATTTTGAAAGCAAAATGGGCAATAGATGCACGTAGATAAGATACAGACACACAATCGACCAGATGCCAATAGATGAGATTAGTTATGTATCAGATTATAAACAATTTAGTCGCAATTTGGGTTGGTTTCAATCGAGTCCGAGATATTGGCTCGCGTTGATTCTTGGCTGCCGGCTAATAGAAAATTCCGGCTTCTGAAAAATCTGCACCACGGTTATCCTAATTTCCCACTCGGAGCCTCGAAATGGACAACAGTAGCAATTACCTTTTCATCACTGTGGCTGTAATTATTATCATTGTTATTATTATAGCTTAGGGTTATGTGTCTATTTGCTTTACTGTTTCCATCTTATCATCCCTGAAAGGAGGAGGAAAAAAGGGGGATGATCTGTTCGCGTGTCCTGTCAGTAGAATTACAACAGAAATAAACATTCAAATACAAATAAGAGAATGAAACTAAAATTGCACTCTCGACAGATCAATCCAATTCAATCAAAATCCTGTGTTTTCTAGCAGAGAAAACTATTACAATCAGGATCGTGACAAAGGAGAAGAAAAAGAGCAGTCAGGATCGGCTCGTTGATTGGGGCCTAGGGGCAGCAGCATCAATATCTCATGTCCACGCGCCGCAAACAAGAGACAGGAGACAACAAACGACGACGACGACGACAAGAGATTTTCTCAATTCAATTTAACACACAAATCCTCGTTCTTGTTAGCAATCTCGTCAAAATTTCGACAAAATCTTTCGCCTATTATTAGTATTAGTGTTATTGTAATTATCACTATAACTATTATGGTCAACCGCCGATTCAGGTAAAGGCAACGGCAAAGCCAATTAAAAGGGAAACGGAAATTTCTCTCGAGGGTTAAAGTTAAAGTTAAGTTTGAGGTTGAGGTTAAGGCTAAAGTTAGAATTGGAGATGAGAAGCACGAGCAACTTTTTCACGTGCCCAAAGGGCAAGTCCTCAAGCAAAGTTTCAGGTAAAAGTTTGTGCGAGAGGAGTGCGCGCGTTACTTTTGGCTCGCGCCACTCATCGGCTTATCCGATAATTGCTCTTTTCTCTCCCCCCTCTCTCTTTCTTTTGCTCGCTACTCTCCACCTTTGCTCACCTAAATTGAACTAAATCCAGAAACCACCACGATAATTGAATTGCAAGTTGAGCTGCTGTCAATTGAACTGGCAGCAGTTGGTTGAGTTTAGGTCAACTCTAGTTGAGTTGAGTAGATTGCAAGAGTGTTGTTGAGTGTGGTGCCAAAAAGAGCAAACTATTTCAGATGACACAGTTTCAATTGGGAGGAGTCTAGAGTGAAGAAAGAAGTGAGTGCTCATATTGTAGAGTAAGAGCAACAACAATAACAATATGATATATTAATATAAGATTTGCGTGTGTATATCATATATGTCGTCGTCTGTCTTTCTCTCTATCCGTTTAACTGGCAACTGAGCAACTAGCCAACAAACCGACCAACCGACTAACCGACAACAACACAACAATGACTCGATTGCCTGTTGACAAGCCAAACTCGAGTCGAGTTTAGTTTGGTTTAGTTTAGTAGAATCAACTTGCATTACAATCGTCGTTTCTATTGATGATGATGTTTGCTGGTCACCAGCTCTATTTAACGGCGATGAAAAATAGATTTATTTTTGGCCCCATCAAACGCGTTTGCCGCTTCAATGGGCCAGCGAGCGAGCGAGTGTATAAAAATAAAACTAGCGACAAAACTTCTCTCTCTCTCTCTCTCTCTCTCATTCTTGACTGACTCCAAAGTCAGCCACTTGATTTGACTTAAACACGTATACGAATAGCAACAATATGATCATCGACGATAGAGTTCCAATTGACTTCGCGACCTAAAATTGATGTTATTTTGCCACTCCACTCACTCATCGAGTTTAAACGTTATGCTGCTGTACATTTGATCACCACTAGAAGTTGTATTCACTTTTTCTCTCAGTATTTTATGGAGCAAATATAATTTTTGACTCAAGTTATTGGGCCAAGATTATCATTGGAATCTGGCCAAGCGGAAAATCGAACCACTCGACTTTTCGCCTCTTTGGAGGGATCACACATGCGACCTTCTGGTCGCCATGCAACAGCAACCTAAAGCGGAGTTTAACTGGCGACTAGCTAGAAGAGGTGGAAAAAGAACGAGGAATAGAGGGAGAGAGAGAGCAAAAATTTCAATTGATCATCTCTTTTTCCTTCTCTGATTAAAGTGGCTTTGTTCCCTCAAACTGCAACTCAATTTCTTGTCAATGTCCAACATAATAAAACATTTCCCATACATTCATTGTCAGTCATCATACTTATATTTATATATAATATAACAAACTAGCAATCGTGACCATTGGATCGAATCGCCATCTTCTTCTTGGCTGCCGACGCATCAGGTGGTTGCTGCTCCAGTGTCGTTGCTGCAAGGTGAGCGCAGTGGGCGATTTCATTTCTAGTTGCGATTTGGCTCGCAAAATAGGAGTTTGCATTGCAAATTGATTGAAATATCTAAATGAAACCCACCTGTCAGAGCTGAGAGTTACCTGACGCTGATCCTAAAATCAGCCGCCATCATCAGTGTGAGTCAAATTTACCGATTGACCGGTCGCATCGTCATCGTCATCGTCATCGTCGTCGTCGTCGTCGTCGTCTTTGGCGGCGAATGAAATGAGATGGCCAATGAGGAGTTGATTCAAAGTCGCAACACTCGTCTCTTCTACCTCAACCGACTGCATAGGTGAACTACCGGAAACCATCGGGAGATGAGAATGGTAAATGGATATATTACTTTTCATTGACTCATCCTCAGAGGAAGCTGCAAACACATCTATAATTCACTTTGTATTCCATCTACCACTCAAAGTTAGGTTATCGAATTTCAACTCAATTCAAGTGAACAACTCGTTGTCGGCATTCCCTTTATTTTCTCTTATCATTGTCGTGCGCCGCTTACGTCACGCTTCTTCTTCTTCTTCTTCTTGTCCAAAAGACAGTCGGTAAACTAGCCAACTTCTTCAGATTCATTCAGAACAATCATCATGATGGTTCTGAATGAATCAAATGACAGCTACTATTCGGTATCCTGCACTGTCGCTGTCAATAATCGATGATGCCAATCAGATTCATTCAAGTCGAATCCATTGCAGTCAAGTGTTGGTGGCGCAACAACTCATATGATGACACATGATGATGAGACGGTCACTTTTGACGGCTAGTTTATGGAATGTCTGTTGCTTATTGATGAATGACAGTTTGCCGGCTCTTTGTTTCGTCCACCAACACCGACAGCTCAAAGGGGAAAAATTTAATTCAATCTAATCAAATCAAATTGAGTTTAGTTAAGTTAAATTGATTGAAGTCGAGAGTTGAATCAACTTTGAGCGACGCGCCGCCACTTTATAGAGCAGAAATTGCTAATAGTTTGGCTGTCCATTAGCGGCGAGTTTGTTGTGTGTTTGTCATGTGTGCGTGAGACTTTTGGCTGAGCAGTCAATTGAAATCGAAACTCAAATTGAATTCTAGTCAATTGAATTGAGGTTCTAATGAATGAATTGAGTTGAGTTGAGGATTGAGCATTCAGCTCAGGGGACTGGAATAGTAGCTGTAGTTATGTGCTGGGGAGAGAGAGAGAGGAGAGTCAATTCAAGTTTGATTTTTACTCCTGATAGGAGGAGTTGAGTTAATCTCGATGATGAGCGTGAGTCAAAGTTGCCAATCGAAGAGGCGGCAAAGGCAAATGCCTCTGCTCACTTATCCAACGAGAGTTTCGTTTATCTCACAAGCTCAAGTGTCGGGCTCAATTGAGTTCCTATTGAGGCCGAGCCGATTAACATCTCATTAGCATGCCCATCAACTTGACTCTCGAACCACGCAAATCTAACTTCATCCGCCACCAGCGACTCTCCACTGTTTTACCAAGACAGTGGAGCGTTTCGTTTAGTTTAATTCAGTTTCGTTACGTAACGTAAGTTTGTTGCTGTCGGCAACTAAAACCTATTATACCACCACACACAACGTAGAGCGCACTAGCTTGCCAGTGCGCTCTACGACACAAGGCTATGGATTGACAGGCTCACGGTTGATTTAAATCGCTTGGCAACTCGGCGACGTTTTACGTTGAGAGCAGCAAGGCACCAGGTATAGGCCTCAATTTGAGATTAGAAGAGATTTCTAGAAGAAGAAATAGAGATTCGATCTTATCTTGTTTGCCTCTTTCTTCGTTGTGTCGTGCGCAACAATCAGCTAGGTGAGCAGGTGGATGACCAAACTACTACTGACGACTACTCAATCGAGTCGGTGGTTGGCACGATCAAATCATATTATCAACGGCGCAGCTAACTCACCACTTGAACTCCTTAACTTGAGTGTGAATTGCCTGCGAGAGAGAGAGAAAGAAAACTCTTTAGTTGGTTGAGTTTGTTGAGATAACAGCTCAAGTGTTGCAAGTCCATTATTGTTGTTGTGATGATACCTAAACGTTTTTGAAGTTGGAAATTATTATTTGAGAGACCAAGGAAGAGAGACTCACAGAATCGAGGGGAAAAAGTGGCGCCCAAGTTTTCGTCTGCTGAGTTGTCGTTTTGAAGTTAAGTGGTACACTCAATTCATTTTGTTGCTGCTTCCGCTCGAGGGGAAATATGAGACTCCAATATAATAATTGACTGCCAACTTACCCACCTATCGACCGGCCGACCAAACAACTGGCAGCTGAAGGTCGCAGCAAAGCGAGAAAGCAGAAGAGGATAGTATCATTATCAACTATATAGTTGGGGTTATTGTTGTTGTTCTCATTATTATTTTTATTATTATTATTATTAAATTACTTGCCATCATTCAATCTACCATTCCACTCTAGTTTCTGCTCCCACTTTTGCCTCTCCTCGCTTTCGTCTCCATTTGAGCTGCTTGATTGAGCAGGCAAAGTAAGTTTACTCCACTCACCAAACAGCAATCGCTAGTTGCTAGCAAAATGTCCACGACGTCGACATTATAGTCACTTTTTCCAATGCATTGGGCGCATTAGCGGCGAAATGGACCAAATGAGCTCAGGAATTGAATTGAATTGAGTTGGGTTTAGCTTGGTTTAGAGCGTGAAAACTTGAGCTCTCTCTCTCTCTTCAGTGGAGCATAAGTTACTAGTGGCAGTTGAGGTTTGTGAGTTGTAGTTGTGGTGTGAATTATTAGAGTGAGAGCGACAACAAGAGCGTGAAAAGACAGCCAGAGAGAATCTGTTTCAAATTGAGTCAAATTTTCATTCAATTGACTGCCGCTCTCTCATATTATATACCAATTTGAAGCCATCATGCCAGCGAAGGGGAAAGAGGGAATCGCCAAAGTCCTCGATGGCTTCCGGTTGAGCGACAACAAAACAGACTTTTGAGCTCGAAGTTGGATTTGAGTTTTGGTTTTGGTTTGATTGCAAACCGAAGCCAAAACCACTGCAACCGCGAGTCACAAACACATGTATACGAGTGGAGCAATCGAATGGCTTTATTACGCACCGGTTACTTTGGCGCGCCTTCCCGGTTGTCGAGTTGCTCTGTTGGCCAGCGGCGAGCTACCACCGTCAAGAGGTTCGTTTTATTGACTCACCGAATGATGAACTCGATGGAGGAGTCTATTAGCTTTGCGCTGGCCACTTGTTCACTAGTCTGCGGTCTACCAGCCGAGCGACAAACTATATGAACTGGTTGGAGATTCGAGTAGATTAAGTCGTTGGATCAACTAGCAAGAGGAAGCACTGGCCAGTGCTCATTGAGCGTAACATAATTGTCTAATTTTATCTACCACTACCACCACTCTACTTGGCTGGCCATTCCATTCCAGACGCCGGCAAGCTGCCGGGCAGCTGTCATTGTGTCACGCAATTGTCTATGTTTCTGGCCACCTGAGCTAAATTTGATTTGAGTCACACGAACGCATAGAGCTCACCTGGAGCACTTTACGTCAGTTCGACGAGTTGCTTGCAATCGACACCTCGAAAAAAGGGCAAACAACTTTGAGATCATAAACTTTTTTGAAACCAAGATGAGATTAACTATTTCGAGAAGAATTCCTCCCTCTCATCTTCTGTGAGCAAAATTACAACTCGAGCTCTCAAGCGCTGCGCTGCGCCGCTGGTCACGCTGCTCACTTGACGCCTGTTGTGTTTGAGTAGCTTCTCTCTCAAATAGCCGGCTCTGCGTCGAGTTCATCAGTTGTCAACGTGTGGTCCAGGCACTGTGCTTAGAACGTTAACTGCAATCCTAAAATTTAGCGCTCAAGTTTCCCTGTCGTGATAACTACTCCAAAGTTTCCAAGTCGTTCAAATTGAATTGACCGAGATTGGAATCAAAATTTACTTGACTGGAACTAGAACTAGATTTAGAGGAGAGTTGAAATAAAGCAGAGTAAAGAGCAGGCAATAGAGAGAACATGGCAAACTTGTCAGTGCTCGAGAAAAGAACATGTCGGCAATAAACTCGGTGGTTGGCGATGAAAATGACTCACTTATTGTATTTGGTCTTTAATTTGAATTTGATCCTTCGCGGTCGTGGTCGTTAACTATTTGCAATCATCGATTCGCGCTCCACTGAATTAGGCCTTTATTTTTAAGCTACTTGCTCATTGTCGGCCGAGAGGTTAGAATTTAAAATCGAACAGACGACGGAGCAATACGATGCGACTCGCGAAATTGGGATCAGGAGAGGAGATCATCGAGCGCATCGGTTAAATTGGTTCATCAAATGAAACGAAAATAAAGTCTCAATCAAGTTTATTGAGACCCAACTCTCGGCTCTCGACTCTCGCGCACAACGGGAGTAGCGGTAGCGGTGGCAAAAAATTTACCAACTCAATTTGAGTTACAGGTAAAGGTGAGGTTGAGGCAAAGGTTCAGTGAGAGAATTGGAAAATAAACAGAGAGGATAGTAAATGAGGTAGCCATTTAGCAGCGGTGGTGGCGATGGCTGAGAGAGAGAGAGAGAGAGAGATAGAGAGTAAACCAGAAGTCACTGCCTGGGGCAGCTACAAATACAAAACGGCCAGTCAATTTTGTAGTTATTCTGTGTGGGGTGGTTCTCTTGTGTATCGTTTTACTCTCTGTCTGCTCAGTGGACACCATAAAGAGACGGAGGGATAAGGATTCAACACACGCAAATCCATCAGGTTGCTGGCTACAAAATAATAATCAGCTAAGTCGAGCTGTGCGAGCATGCAGATTAAGTGGCCAGTCGGTTGATCATTTGAGTATGCGTGCAGCCGATGAGTGTGACCAGCGAGTGCAATGCCACCACAACCACCAATCCAACGACAACAGCAACAACAACGACGACCACGACCACGAGTGGCAGTAGTAAATAATCAATTGATATGAGCAATCCTCACGGGCAATAACTCAAGTCAATTGATTGCCGCGCCCACGAAGCAAGACTTGCGCTTTTCTCCTCCTCCTCATCCTTTTCCCTTCGGATAACTCACTTAGTTTACTAGTTCGAGGCTCGAGGAACAAAACGACGATCGACTTTATTGTTGTTGTTGTTGTTGTTCCTTCTCATAGAGATGGGCAGTCGATCAATCCTCTGCGGCTTGCAGATGGAATTGCGATTCCTTTGGACAGAAAGACAGTTAGTCAGTCGGTGGCTTGAGCACGCTACTGTCTCTGGATACTTTACCAACACCGGAAGTTTACCTGGATTCTAAAAGCCAACAAGACCAGCCAACAAATTCTCGAGCGCTTATAATTGTTGGTGGCATTCTCACGCATGCCACAGTATCAGCCGCAACCAGGTGCACCACCAACACCACAGTTCCACTAGCTAAATCCTCGTTGCCAATTTCGGATGACGACGATGAAGACGACAACGAGAGCGACAACGAGAACGAGAACGTGAAGGGCTAAGAGAATCGGTGATAATGATGATGGTCATTTGCATTCATTGTGGGCCCAGCTAATGACTGTGGTGCCGGTGCTGTGAAAAAAATTCTAGTCGACTTTTTGGATTGCACATTACAGTGGCCACTAGTTGGTGTTAAACTCGAGATGATGCTGAGGGTTTGCTTCTGTTTTGATTCTCGTCGTAGTTTCCAATTCAAATCCAAGGACGAACCAAAAGGCAAGCAAATATCCTGGTAAAATAACCAACTCGCTTGAGGCGAGCGCCAACAAAGTGAGCAGTAGAGTCAAGTTTGTTTAGTGTGCATTCGTGTTCTTCTCGGAAACTAAAGACGCCAGTTGCAAGTGGCACTAGCGCGCGACACAAACAGACAGATAAGTCCGCGAATGAATAATGTATGAGCGAGACGAATGAGCTGCCTCTTGAGGCTTTTGCTGGGGGGGGGGGGGAGGGTAAGTAAGTGAGTCAACGAGAGCCAATGGGTAGCGTCTTCTCTCGTCGAGCTCGCGAGCCCCTTGGACCTCTAGAGCGAGCCAGAGGCGAGAGCCGGACGTTGGCACTTTCGGTTTGGCTAAATGCGCAACCGGAAGCGCGTGATGCTTGCCACTTGTCTAGCTTGCCGCACGTCAAGATGGATGGCATCTGGCGCAACTTGGGCGCGCCCCAGGCGGCAGTTGGTTTACTCTTTGCCGAGTCTCTGCTGAGCAGAGACTCAGCGGCCAAGTGGCATTTAGCTAGTTGGCTGGCTGGTGTAATGATTAATGCCGCACCACCAAGTGGCCACTTGAGCCTAAAGCAGTTGAATCGCAACTCTAGCCATTCAGTCAGTCATTCAGTGATTGTCACGGCCGGGTTTTGTGTTATTGGACTGGCACTTGCGCTAGCGTTACGTTGCGTAATCATGTTCCATTTACGTTATCTTTCTCTTTGGTGCAGTAGAAACACCTATTACCCATCCGCACAAACAGTGAGTAACTAGAGGCTCGAATTAATTGAAACAAATGAACGCTCCGGCGAGCTAATCAAATTTCTCACATGCTCGCCCTGAACACGCGTTGCCTAAATTAGAGTGTCATAGTGGCGGCGGCGGCGGTTGCGGCGACCGGGATGTCGGCGACGATGGTTGCGATCAAACAGAAACGACTGGCGCCTGATTCGAGAGCGTCAAGCGGAAGTTGCTCTCACTGTGGCGGCTCTTTATCATCATTATCATCTTGTGATCTAGTTGATGGTATCAAGCAAGTTACGTCGCCAACCAGCCAGCCAGCCAACTGACTGACTGACTGACTGACTGGCGCCAATGAAATTCATCAGCTTGAAGTGAATTGGATTGCTGCAACAATGATAACAACAAGGCTGGCGGTCAAAATGCGCAGCAACCGTCAGGCGCGGCAATCACGCTCCGCTCTCGCTTATTTACGCTCTCACTTCCTTCCGGCCAAATAAAAGGCAAGCCGCTTGCTCGGTTAACTGGGGTAACTGGGATAGCGGGAATAGAATAGGAGGACACCTATTCTATTCTATTGTGCAACAATACGTGTTGTCGTGGTGGTGGTTGTTGTCGTTTTAGTTGTCGCGGCTAATACTGCTATCGGCTTTGGATGGTCGGCTCTCTAGCTAGGCGCCGGTGGCGAGGGTTGGAGGCGCGCGTGGCCACCGTGCGCGTTGGTGAGAATAAAACTCCACGAGCAAGGATGGCTCGAGTTGCGTTGGAAAAATTTTCGACACGACTGGCCAACCAGCGAGCGAGTGGCTGTAATAGGAAGTCGGCGAGCAAAAGCAATCGCAATGGCAAAGGAGCGGCCAACAGACGCCAAGTGCCATTGACAGGAAGTTGGAAACGAAATTGCGCCTATATAATAGCTGTTCGCCGGCTAGTTATTGCGCCAACTGTTCTCGCCAAAGTGTGACAATATAATAACAATTCGCTATATTATTATTACAACTACTTCTACTTTTGTTGTTGGCGTTGGTGTTGCTGGTTGAAATGGCAAGAGCAATCAGTTGGCGCTACTATATTGGGCCAAGTGCGCAACCAAGTTGCTGGGTGAGAGACAGGCAGGGCCAGGCGTGTGTAGTTAGCGCCCATTGAGTTCATATGGGCGAGAGAATAGGAGGCAGAGGAGGGGACACTCTAAATTGTTCTGTGGATTTTGTGCCGTGCATCTCGCTATTATTGGCTGGCGCAACTTTGATCTTATCTCCTGGGCGAGCCTTCTCCAGCCAAAAGTATGTAATGTAATTCGATTCCTACGACAACAGAGACGATAAACGTATACGTAGCCAACTACTTCCGGTTGCTGGACAGCGAAAAAACTCGATTACAATTCAGTGAAACTTTGCTCTTTCATCTCAGAAGCGATTCGGCGGAATCGCTTTTCACGATTTTCAAATAACATACTCCACACTTTAAAGCTTGAGTTCGGGTTCGAGTTCGAGTTCATAAATTGAAATTCAATCTCGTCACCTGGCGACGCGCACAACTGTTTCTCTCGCGTTTCGTTGTTTGGAATTCCATTCCCTTCGTGATGCTACATGTATTACCTCACCAACTTTCCGTGCCCTCTCTCACCTAAAAAGGCAGGGGAGGCGAGCGTGACGTGACGTGAGAGTAGTGGTTGCTGCTAGAAGCTTTCATTGAGCGAGTAAATGGGTTCCACTTTAACCTTTAAAGGATTTACCCAACTCATGCACTAAAGTCAAAGTTTATATCAATAGAGAAAGAGAAAGAGAGATGAGTTGTCGTCTCGCTCGTTGGCAGCGACGACAAAGAGTTCAATTGAATCGAGTTTAGTCTGGTCTTGTCGTTGTATTGTGCTATGTCCTAATTAATTCCCATCTACCATTAGCTGGCTTATCACAACAGTGGCCCAACAATAACCACCAGACAATGAGCTCTAATCGCGCGGAACTCTTTAGCGAGTTAACTAAAGCGAGTTGTAGTTCTATTCAACAACTAGAGTCACAATGAATCGAGTTAAATAATAGACCAAGCGACAAACTAGATTCCTATCGACTACATTTGGCAACTGCAGTTATTTGGACTCGATAATCACGCAACAAAATGCTTCATCGTTGTGTCGCCAACGCCAGCCTCGTTTCGGTGCCGAATTGCTCACTTGATTCTCTCTTTAGATGGTAGACGCCACTAACTGCTAGCTACTAAAGGCCACCACAATTGCGATAGCATAACAAGGCGACCAATTGTAGTGCAACTTATCGCTACAAGTTTATCAATTTCAAATGAGCAGCTTAAACACACCAATAGCAACAACTAAAACTAGAACTAGAACTAGAACTAAAGCTAAAACTAGAACCAGAATGACAACAAAGAGCCGCCACCAGCAACGTGAACTAAAGCAAAAGTCAATCGACTTGCTTTCTTTGCTTTGAGTGCGCGACGATAAATGAGCCCCAAATGAGAGGAAATTGGCCCTATAATGATAATAATAGTAATCACAGTAATAACAATAATAATAGTAATAGTAATAATAATCGAGTGAGCGAGTTGGCCAACTAGCGCAAGTGAATATCATTATCGCAGTTGCTAGTCGGCGATATAAGCTTGCTCACTTGCCAAAACTTATAGAGCGAGATACAGTTTAGCGGGAATTAGTTCGGTTTACTGGCGGCGCCCGTTGGCCATTTGATTTCCGGCTTCCTGCTTTTTGTTGCCCAAAGACTATCGTTGCCTCGGGCGCCGATGGGCAGCAGGCAAACCGAGCGGCCAGTCGGCCGACTGAAGCGTTAATGTCTTGGTGTATGCTGATAGGGCCAAAAATTAGGTTGCACCACAGAAATCTGCGTCTCAATTACCAATTTACGTGTGCCACTGGCGCCACCTCCATCCCAACATTAGCTAGAGTCATTACACATTGCTGCTAAGACTCTTCCTCTCCGCCGTCGACTCGACTCGACATTTATAACCACCAAGCGCGAGGCTTAACTCAATCGTTTGCTGCCCACTCCGTTTCCTCTTTGCTAGTCCATTGAGATACCATTGAGTCGAGCGTCGACACGCAAATGAGAGGAGAGCAGAGGCTTACCATTCACCGCAAGAAGAGGACCAAACTAAACCAACCAACCAACTGACTGACTGACTGATTATAATCCGACCGAGCTCATCTCGCTCGGTCGGCTTGAATAAAAACCAAGTTGTCGCCATTAAACGCTAACGACTGAACAAACTCTTGCTTACCTAAGAAAGAGAGCAAGCAGCGAGATAAAATCTCCTTCTCGTCTGGTGATTAGATTCGAATCATGAAATTATCGCGTTTCATAAGCGACGAGTTAATTCGGCATATAGAGGCAAGTGGGCCAAATAAAAACATGATAACGAATTCAGTGCCTGTTGTTGCATGTTGCGCAATCGGAAGCATGATCGCGATCATCTTTAGTCTCGTCATCACCATAATGGCAGTCGAGCGAGACTTGCTGCATTAGCAGGAGTCGTGGGCCTCAACAAAGAACTTGCGCCGAGTTGATAGGTGAGTGGCTCGACAAGAGCGCTACCTTTTGGACTTCCGGCGGAACTTGGCCTTCGAAGTGACTTTTTGTCGTGCACATTCTGCAGTCTGGGAGTCAATTTCCCGCGTTGAATCGATTGGAATTAGAATTGGCATTGGAATTGTTGTTGTTGTTGTTTAGAGGAAGGGGAGAGATAATCAATTATTTTCAACCACCGGTGATTGTTTCCAATCTACTACTACTAGTCAGCTGCTGCGGCTACTACTATCATTACCACAACCACTAACGCTACTGCTACTGCCACCAAATAGTAAACTGTGAGAATCTCTAATCAATTCAATTGGCCCACTAGATGGAATCAGTCGATAATAGGAACGCAGAGCATCGCGCTACCGTAAAAAGAATGACTCGTCGGGAAGTAAAACGAGACGACGACGGTGGAGATGACAACCACTACAACGACAACGACAATGAGCAACGAGCAATGAGCAGAGAGAAGACGACTCAATTACCTGGCCACAAGCACATTAGAGGCTCGGATTGGACTGTCACTGAAGTCTCGTTGCCGAGATTGATGATTAGCACTCGAGACTTTGGCTTCCTCTCCACTCTTTGCTGTTTGCTTTTGAATTGGATATCGAGTATCAGCCACCCGAGGCAGCTAACGACTAATAAAGAGGACAGTGGAAGAGAGAGAGAGAGAGAGACTATACAAAAGTAAGTGGTCCTATTTTGTCTTGCAAATGTCAACCAAACCAACCAAAGAGTAGCTGCTCCTGCTTGCCGCGAGAAAGCAAGGAAGCTTCGGTTCAATCAATTTGGAAAGTTTCAATTTGCTCCACTTCAATGGACGGCAACTCTAAAACCGCAACTAGTGGTTGCCGGTTGGGGTTTTGGCGTTTCGGGCTCCGGGTTGCAAGGTGGCTGGTCAAATTCGGATTGGTTGTTTCTCCCGTTTGAGGAGCAACGAAAACCATGTGTGAACAAGCAGGAGCAACAGGATACTTGGCCTGGTGGCATACACTTTCCATGGAGTCATGTTCGATAAATAGAGATCATCCATCTTGTGCGTGTGTATGTTGTGGCTGGTTGTTATGTTTATTATGGTTCACTGGTATAAATGACTCCCAGTGGCTAAGGTACCCCAATAAGTCAAGTAATAATGCAAACCAGACACACGACTAACTTGACTAACTGATGGTGAGATACTGGTTGCCACTTGGTGGTTGGCAGTAGCCTATGTTTGTGCAGGAAGTGCAAGCAAAACAGTAGCTTGTAAATGATACCACAACTACATCATGTTGTTACTCCTCGCTTCGCTTACTTGGCTCCCAGTTACTACTACCACTACTACCAACAGTTGACTCCACTTGGCCACTACCACGACCAATACCAATGGCAACAACGTCAACAATAAATGTCGAGCACCCACCACACAGCAGGACAGGAAAGTGGATCTCATCATTAACTGGAAATAGATGATGCTGTTGCTATTTATATATACCATCGTCGTCTCGCGCCCCTTCTTTAGTTTCACTTCAATTCATTATTGAAGTATTTGGAAACTTCGTGTGTTGTGACCACGATTTATGAGCAATTCCTACCAGACCGCAACTAGAAGTGATTTTTTTGCATTTGTTTCTCTTCTTCTATAGCCTCTCAAGCTGTTGCTGCCTCTCTTCCTGTTGCTTCCATCTCGTTCTCTTCCCTCATCTCGCAGGTAAGAGGCAAAAAACTTACGAGCAAATTTCTATCCTTCGCAGAGAGGGACAGAGTTCATCTGTTCGAGTCTTTGGATGGATTGGATTTCATTGTAGTTGTCGTGGTAGTTGTAGTTGTAACTCTCGTCCTTCTATTATTATTGCAATTGATTCCGGCAGTGAGGCACACCAAAGTTTAGTAACAGCACCAAGAGCAGCGGTTATTATTACCATTGTATCTGACACCTTAAACCTCTGGATTTCATTTCGGGCGCTTTGCTGTTCCTTGGCGCCAATGAAATTTTGTTTAGAGAGTCGCAACAACAAAAGTGCCACTCGAACTCTTGAGGTCGACTTCTGTCACCCAAATCCAGAGTTAATCCAAGTGAATTGCTACCTGAAATAACCGCAACTTATTCGATTAACTGCCGCCACTCTCTACTCTCCCTCTACCTCTCAGATCCTCACTCGATGAATCATCAACTCAATTGGCTCCCGATTGTTATCATCTCCAACTGGCGACACTGAAATCACAGAGTGCACGCTGTGATTCTTTACCTGGTTGTTGGGTAGTTGGCAAACGATAACAAGATGATCGTTTCCTTGCCTTAAAAGGTAACCACAACCAGTGGTTGTGGTTGCTCATTTGATCGAGTAAAGTGGCACTGGTACTGCTGGTTGCGGCCAACAAAACGGCGAGGTTGCCACCGATAACTTTTGAAAATCACTGCTACCGTTACCCCCCTAAATTCACCTCACGGTTTCGCTCTCTCTTTCCATATTTTGACGTCATGAGCAACCAAACAACTGTCATGCTCAATGAATCAATGAAACTCGACTCGTTGGACGATGAGATTGAATCAAAGTGTTTCCCTCTTGGTCCTGGTTGCGATGTCAAAACAACAAAATAGCTGGCTCTCTCACTCTCCTCGTCCCCAAAGATCTCACGTCCTTGCGCCGACGGACCAGAGAGGGAAATGATGTCACAGTTGCGGTCCACATTAGCGGTATCCTTAGTTCTTTCTCACTCGAGTGGGAAATATGACAAATAAATCATAAATCTAATATTTGCAACAACAATCATCGAAACAACAATCGACTTGTTATAAATGAGGCCCAGTCAATTCAATTGTATTTGTGAGAATGGTCATTATGCAACCGTGAAAAAGGGACCAACCTACTTGTTGCTTGAACTCAATGAGCCAACAAATAGTATGGCAATAACAATTAGGTTACTAGCACTGGTTTGCTTGTTCTCCTACTAGATTACACAATTGGACACGCTCATGGGCCAAGATTTTACCATTCTCCCTCTTCTCAAAGTCGAGTATCAATTCATCATTCGTTTTCAATGATCATTCGCAAAGTTCAACAACTTGTTGATGACCACATGGGACTTAGAAATTGATTCTGCGGCACAACCTTTGAGGTGAAGCGGCAAAAACTCGTGTTTTCACGCTATTGCAAAATCTTCAAAGTGTGATATCGAGGGGCCACCAGAAAGTCTGTATTTGAAATCGACTCTGGCTTATTACTCACTTGGATTGAGTAAATCAAGCTACACCTTGTGATCATTCTCGATCGAGCAATCCAATAGCTTCCAATTGCTTGGGTTCGGGGACCCAAGCAATCGGGTCCCCGAATCAGAGTTTCTCCAATTTACCCCCTTTTCTCTTTTTCTAACAAATTCGCCATTATCCTACATCAACCTGCAGAAATCTTCAATCTCGGCCACAATGGACATCCCAGAACTTCCGAATATTAGAAGAACACGGGTTTAGTGAGTTTCCACATCGCCAACTCCAAGCGGATACAAGCAACATGTTTTGCAGATAGATTGCACCCTTTTGAGTTAATCTGAGTCGGAAAACATGTCACTTTGCACTTCTAAACCCTCATTTCGAGGCTCCGTTCAAGAGAACCCATAGAGTCGTGGAGCAAAACTAAACGAGCCATGATGTTAGTTCAAGTTGTCAAACTTTGTGCCTTAATTGTACTAGAAAGATGCAAAAAATATGATTTCAATAACACCTCTCCAGCCGAAACGGTGATACTTGGAAGTTGAACTTTGCAACCGGATGCTCAGAATCTTGTTTTGGAGTCGTTTTCTGGTTTCGTCGTTTGTCTGCGAATTGTAGTTTTTGAGTTGAGTGTGTCGCAAATATAGCGGGACCGATTTGACTTAAGCTTTCCAAAGTTGCAGTAACTTGATTTTTGCGACAATCGCAGGACCGCGCGGCAGGGAAATGTGTGCCTGCGATGATTAACATGGGCTCCTATGGGGAAGAATAACAGTTATCTTTTCCAGGTTTGTAAGTAGATTTTTGTGAAACTTGCAAAATGAGCATGTCTTGCGGCAAGCTATCACTGGTCGAAAGCTTGTAATTTTTCAAGATTTTTTTGGTGCCCATATGGCTAGCTGAATCGACGATTGGGTGATTTTCGAGGTCGAATTTGATGCCGAAAACAGGGTTTGATATTTTAGGTTGCATCAACTAGATCAAAGTGAAGCATCAAGGGTTCATCTGTGCAAATTTGGTAGATTTTTATCGATGAACTTCAAAATTATCGACTCGAGGTCTCATAGGGACGCATCATCAGTCGTTCGGTCACCTGTGGATAGATTTTTGCAAAAATTGCACAGTCGTCGCCTAGCTAGTCAAAATGAAACTCTACAAAGAACGACAGCTTTCCAAGAAAGTTTAGATACGATTCCGTCCACTCAAAATTGAGACACCAAATTTTTCAAAATCGAATCTGAATATGACCAAAGGGTTAAACGATGCTAGTTACACAAGTTATTCTAAAGTTAGGCATCCAAGACTTAGTGGTGCGAATTTGATAGAAATCTACAGAGGGGCTTCGAAGTTATCAATCAGAGGTCTAATATGGAGTCCATCCAGCTGAGATGTCGTTTATCGGTGGATTTGTCTGAAATTTGCACAGACTACACTTTGTTTCATGAGATGAATCCCTGCAAAGAACTAGGTCATTTAGAGTTCGTTTTGTATACCTTTTCGCTCGCTCAATTACGAGAGCTCTAAATCTGATGCATCAAATCTCGATACATGGATAGGTTTTATCATTTGTAATTTCATCCCCGAGTTCATCACTCGCAGCAAACTGTCACATGTGCAAAAATTCAGTTGAAAAATTGTCGAATCAAATCCAAAAGTTTATCGGATCAAAATTGAATGAATAAGTCTCAGCTAACTAATTTTATGCTTGCAGATCTATTTTAATCTCAGTCAACGAATCTTGGGCTAAAAAAATTCTCAATCAACTCAATACAAAAGTCTGTTATCATATTGAGCGGCACCAAAGTCGTTGAGGATCTCATTTGAGCTATTAGAGCAACCTTCAAATCTTCTCTGAAAGTCTTGTTGACTCCCCTAGTTGTTATCGCCTTGCCGCTTCGCGATCCACCTGTTGCGCCTCTTCCCCCCGAACCTGCTTGTCGCTCCTGAGATCCATTGCTACCCCGCGTACCGGGCACCTCAACTAAAGCCAATTTGTTTGCCTCCTCATCTACCTTGATGTCCAAGGTATAGCAAAGGTTAAGGAGTGCCATAAAGTCTTCGATCATACAAGGGTTTTTGATAAAACGCGTAAAGTCTGGATAGGTGAACTTGGTATCGGTTGACAAACATTGTGGTGTAGTCGATTGCGGCTTGTTGATTCGGATCCAACTAATGCACTTGTCGTACGATTCCGATTCCCGGGGCCAATCAAATTGACTCAAGACAATTGTATGTCCAATTGCTAAATCATTGCAACCCTGGCTACTAGCAATGACTCGCTTGAGATATTCCATCAGCAAACTAACGACATATCGCATGATCGACAGGAGATCAAAGAATATAAATCCAATATCCTCAAACTCGTCCGACTCGCTCAATATGGCAACCATATGTTCGTCGATTATATTGCCACACTTGTAACTTTCGTCTTGAGTTAGTAGCTTGCTAGTGTTTAGATGGATCAACAGGTCGTGAATGGCTTCGAAAGTCATCATGTCGTTCTTTTGCAGTTGGCAGCAAACAGTTTGCAACAAGAGTCTCATCTTTAGTGTGCTAGATCCTGGTGCTGGTATATCTTTTCTTATCAAAGTCGGAGTCTCTAGCTCATCGAGATCCTTCAATGCAGTTATCGTTTCAATTGCAAGATCGTAGTCTTTTGCTATGATGGCGCAATCAATCATCATCCTGTAGTACCATTTCAATTTACCCAGAATGTGATCTTGACTAAACTTATGCCACAACTTTGTGATTGATCCGTGATTCGAGTTTAAGAATCTCATGCATCTTTGAGCTTCAATGAGTGAATTCATCATCATGGAATCTAGCTTCTTACTCTCTTTAGAATTCAGTGGACTATCTTCGGGGTAAACGATGGATTCAATGCCATCTATTGGCTTTTCTGGTAGTTTCCTTCCCTTTGGTGTTGTGTTTACTGTCTTAACAGTGGATTGCTGACTACTTGCTTTAGATCTTGAAGTCCTTTGAGATGCACCTTTGGAGAGTTCCGTCTCTATTGTAGTAGCTATGGGATTTGCGAGATTTGTCAGGATTCTTGTCTTGGTTTGTCTCAGATACATGGCACATCTTCTGAATAGATACTGTACGAGTAAAAAGAATACAACTTTTGTCTCGTGAGCCTTAGCTTGCATTATCTTTCTAGACGTATCATCTGGACTCACGATGACAGTGGTTTGCCGAACTTTCCTCGGCCTACCTCTGCCTTTCGGCGGTGGAGTTGGAGCACTTTGGATAGCTACGTGTGGCGTTTCATCATCGCCAGTCTTGAATAAAATGTCGTTTGGAATATCAATTTCTAATTTAAGATCACAGATTAGGTGTAGAACTTCATGGAACTTGACATTACTGATTGGTTTGTATATCAAATATGCCTTAAGCGACTTTAGTCTAGATTTCGACCTCTCTTCAGATATAGTCTCGATGTACTTCTCGTTCAACAGGGCAAGTGTTTTGTTGAGTCGCTCTTCTATCGCATCATCTGAAGCTGAGGTCCGAGAGTTGCCCAGGATTCGACACACAATATCCTTCTTCAACCCTTCATGAAGCTCATGGTATTCATATTCTGTGGCAGCTATCTCTAGACAATGATTAGAATAGAAGTTTAGTGTCCTTTCAATCAGCGAGTCGGCTTTTGTGTCCAAATCTGCTATAGAAGCTGTTTTGAGAACTAGTGGAATCGCATCTAAAATAAGAGAGTTCTTTGCATGTTTTGAGGTTTTGACAACTCTCAGTTGGTCTGGTGGACGAGGTTTCCCGTTTGTTTCAGGCGATGCAACATCATCTAATGGTTCGGATAAGTCGATCAATGTTTTCAGAAGCTCACTTCCATACTGAGGGGCGGTATCACTGAAAATAGTCATGGCAAGCATCATTAGTCGGCACCTGTCTAAAGAGTTGTCACATGCGTCGATTGACTGGTCAAGTATTCTCTTTTTGATTGCTTCAGGTAGATTCTCAAATAATTGCTGATAAAAGAAGGCCTCTGTCGACTGGCTCAAGTTTTCATCAGCCTTGCAAGTTTGGTTAGAGCTATTGAACCGGCTCTCTTGGCAGACTTTCTTCCAACCATTCGCCGCCGGATGCTGATGTATACTTGGAAGGGATCTAACAGGCAGTGTAGTTGGCATGGATATTGGGTTGATTTTTAGGAATTGTGACTTGAGTTCATTGACGAGGAGTCTAATTTCATCTTTCATTTGATTTGTAACAAGGAATAGAGTAATGGATTGCTGCTCGAGGGATTTATCGTCCTGTAGGAATAATTCATCAAAGACAGTTGCAAAAGATTTTGAGGCTTCGGCAACATCGCCGTTCGACTTGGCCGCGTTGTAAACCTGCAAATTCGATCTGATAGCAGTTGCCATGATGTATAAAGTTGCTACGTATCACCACGTATAAGGAAGGGAGCCGATCTATGATGATATATTTGCTCGAAGGTATTATAATCCGAAGTGCCATATAATTATCGGAAGTTGTGTCCATCAAGAAAATGATGTCAATAAAGCGCACGCCTCGTGCGACGAGGGGAAAACAACAACTTTTCTTCCCCTCCCCTGCAAAAGAAAAACACAAGCACGTCCATATTATGGCAGTCATTTCTGATGAACTTTCCTTGCACCTTCTCCATTTTCACATGGACTTCTATTATGCCATCCCTGAATTAATTCATCACTAATGAATCGATATTGACTCACCAAGACAACCATGTCAAACCACCATTCAACTTGCATACCTCCCCCCTCGAGCTACGCCCCAAGACCTGGAGCGCCAAATCAATCAAGGTTCAGAGAACGAGGTGGTCGGGGTAGAGGCCGAGGGAATTATAGAACTATCGGTGGTCAGCATCGGCATGAATCCGTATCCTTCAATAGAGATTCGAAGCAGGAAGAAGAAGACAAGACTATCCAACAGCCCAGAGACAAATTCCACCATAACGAAGACGACGACTATTTTGCTCGCATTGACGACGATAACGACGAATATATAAAAGGCGAGCGAGAAGATGCAGATGAAAATGAAAACAAATGTGATCAAAACGTTGACGACGAAGAGGACCCATTAGACTTGTTCATGCAAAATCTAGAGAAGCCCAATAGCAATCAGAAAGTAACAAATTTGATAACTGATCCTACAGTTTCAGATGTCGAGATTGTTCGCGACGACAGCAACGCTGGTAGTCTGTCTAAGCCCTCAACATCAAATGCTCAAGAGTCGGAAAAGAAGGGAGTTCGTCTAGATATAGACGCTAGTGAGGACTTGGAGGAGTCTTTCTACAAATATGTTGAGCAAACAAAAAGGAAACAATCTAGCCAAGATGGATACGACTCAGCGCAAGAGCAACAAGATTCGATTGAGTATGATAACTTTGGCAATCCTATTGGTGTGCGCCAGGTCAAGCGAGAGGTTGACCCTCTCCCATCAATCGATCACAAAACAATCGACTACAACTCATTCCAAAAGAATTTCTATCAAGAGCACGAGGATATAGAGAAACTCACACCAGAGCAAAGCGAACAACTTCGAGCCAAGCTCGAAATCAAAGTATTCGGCAAAAATCCACAGAAGCCAGTTTGTAGTTTCGCCCATTTCAAGTTTGATGAGCAACTGATGCGAGTTATTAGACGATCAGAATACACACAGCCAACTCCAATCCAAGCACAAGCTATACCGGCGATTCTATCTGGTAGAAATGTCGTTGGTATTGCAATGACAGGTAGTGGAAAGACTGCCGCTTTCTTGTGGCCCATGTTGATACATATCAGGAACCAGTCGCATCTCAAGCGAGGTGACGGACCGATTGGGGTTATACTAGAGCCAACTAGAGAGTTAGCCCTTCAGGTCTATAGTGAGGCCAAAAAGTTTGCGAATACCTACAAATTGAATGTAGTTTGCGCCTATGGAGGTGGCTCGAAATATTTGCAATCTGAAGACTTGAAAGCCGGTGCGGAGATTGTTGTTGCAACCCCAGGTAGACTCATCGACTTGGTCAAGATAGGGGCAACAAATCTACGAAGAGTAACCTACTTGGTTCTTGATGAAGCAGATCGGTTTTTCGATATGGGATTTGAGGCTCAAGTGAGGAGTATATGCAACAATATTAGGCCTGATAGACAGACACTACTATTCAGTGCAACTTTCAAGAAACGAATTGAACAGCTAGCGCTGACAGTAACTGAAGACCCAGTCAAGATTGTACAGAGAGCTCTAGGTGAAGTGAGTGAGGATGTAACTCAGCATGTGATAGTTATGAAAGGAGAGAAACCAGACGGGAAGTGGTCTTGGCTCAATAGCAGACTTGTTGAGTTTACCTCCTCTGGTAGCGTATTGATATTTGTAACCAGAATAGCAAACTGCGAGGAATTGCACAATAATCTCAAGCAGCAAGGCAAAGAAACTCTTCTCTTACATGGCGATATGGAGCAGGCTGAGAGGAATCGGGTAATAACTGCATTCAGGCGGAAGGAGCTGGACGTAATGATTGCGACGGATGTGGCCGCTCGCGGTCTAGACATCTCGCACATTAGAACTGTGATAAACTATGACGTGGCTCGCGATATCGACACCCATACCCATAGAGTAGGTAGAACTGGTCGAGCGGGAATCAAAGGCGATGCCTATACTTTAGTGGGCGATAAAGATAAAGAATTTGCAGGCCACTTAGTTAAAAACTTGGAGTCTTCCTCTCAGGTGGTCAGTGAAGATTTAATGAAGTTAGCAATGCAAAGTCACACCTTTAGAAAGTCAAGGTTCAACTTATCTTCGAAGCACAAACAACATCGGAGCCATGACCATCAGGACCAGCGCCACCAACATAATAGACCACACGGAATGGGGTCAAATAGTGGGTCATCTTCACACAATCGCGGCTACCACAGCGAAGGGAATTCGAGTCGGCATACCAATTTCCATCAAGGATCATCTCATTCAAGCCATCACAAAAGAAGTCCAGAGCGTCGACATGATGGTTCGAGATCAAATTACATCCCTTCGAATCAGGACCGCCGCCAGCAATTCACCGACAAGAGACCGCGGTGGAATTAAATAGAAATAAAGACTAGATCTCATAAACTTGCCGAATCTCAAGTCCAACTACTTGATTCAATCATCAATAGCTTGAAAGTTCGAATAGATAATATTGAGTTTAGATATTAGGTCAGGGCATTGCTAGCAACTAACTAGATTGATCCACAATTCATTAGTGTTGCTCTTATACATTTAACATCACAGTTAGTATTGTCTGACAAACGTCCTTCCAGTGATGGTTTTCTTCTCATTACCTCGTTTCTCTGGTCTCGCTCTATTTAGAACTTTGAGAAAATCTGCTGTCTTTGCTCTCATTCTTGAATGAATGTAGGCTTTAGAGCACTTGATATGATAGTGTAGATAATCTCTAAACATGTGAATCAAATTGATAGTATTTTCTCTAACTTGAATATTTGTGTGCCGAGGAAATAGGACAAATGTAATGTAGCCAATGTTATCCCCAGTTTTGGCATCCGTATCTCTCAGTTCCATTGGTGGATCTCGGTGTGAAAATATCACCTGAGGCGAAGTATGGCTAGCTTTTCTACCTTCTTTGAACTCTTGCATAAAAACTTTTCCAATAATGATATCGGTTTCATCCTTAAATACTGTTGAAAATATTACAGTAACTCTATCTGACTTGGCCTCAATATACATAGTTTCTTCATCCCGGTAATGGATAACAGCTCGCCGGTGGCCCTCCTCGCCCCGTTCTTGAAATTGAAAGTACTTCTCAAAGACGGCAGCAAAACAGTTTCTCTTCAAGAGGCCAGCATTCTTGACCACAGTATCTCTCTGATCTTTGGGCGTCTGATTTAAATCGATCAGTAAGCTAACACTGAATCCAGTTTCTGGTTGTGGCATAAGTAAATTTCCATAAACTTTAGTTAGTAAATCATCAGTTCCGTGCTCCTTGAGTTCCTTGTAGAATTTCAATAAAATACTGATGCAAATTTTAGATTTATCGCCCTCGTAGTTTGAGATGTGGAATAGAACTCCATCAAAATCGGCAACTGTAACATCAACTGACTCTAACTTTTGATTGGATTCCAGTTCCGACCACTTAACCTTGAGTACATCCTCAACAACTCGATTGTTGACTTCTAATATGATCATGGTGTTAGATCAATTGCTGGGCTAGTAAAAGAAGTATAATTTATAGCTTGTTAACTTGAACTTCGGCTTAAGGACAAAAATTCATTGATTGAGTAATATTTTGCTAATGAAAGAGTATTGATGGCAAACGTTGTGAATAGTGATCAAATGCGAATTAAATTGAATAATGGTTGTACCGATGAGAAGAGTAATAATGTGGTAACATCAGTAGTTGGGATGGTCCTTGATAAGAGGACGGCAAGTTGATAAATTTGTCTCAATGCAAACTTTCCATGAGTTTATCAAGTGTATATTAATTTTATTAACCGATAAAACAGTATTCGATTTAGTTTTTATTGCAATATGAGTAATACCTCATTGAGTCACCATTCAGTAGTATCTTAAATATGACCGCATGACATATGATGAACTCCAGCAGCGGGATAGCGAGCGGCCGGCTTGAAAATTGCAATGGAGTTTTGAATAGAGGGAGAAAAATTGCGTGAAATGCAAGGGCCAATAGACTCGATGGAAAAGTTCTTTTTGTTCCAACTATATATATAAGCATGCAAAATAAACTTGTTTTTTGAAGATTGTAGATGGCGTAAAAAACGCATTAGTTTACTCTCGGGAATGGCATCAAGTTTTTGATGTGATTTCTCGCTCTCTTCATCTGAGGTAGAGAGTGGGGCAAATTTTGTAGCCAAGTTTGTGGCTGGTCGCTGTCTTCCTCGTTGAATGGTACACTCCACGACCAGTCCGGCCACAAAACTGCTCAACTAGTTCACCTTGCCCCAAAAGGCCATCTAACGAACGTTGGTGTAGTTGAATCTGAGAACTAAGACGACCACAACGGCGACCACTAAGATTGAGATGGAGATGGTTAAAATCATGGACAGATATCATCAGCACACTAGATGGAGATATGGTTCCAATGTTGGATGTGTCGCCTGTAGGATTTGGCTGCTAGAAAGAGGAGGCGTTTTTAAGATCGGATAGCGACGGGCTGGAGCTTATGAACGATACTATCAAGAAGATATGCAATTTCATGTATGTTTATACATTAAGTGATATGGATGGAGACTCATTTGCTGCGGCGTCGATGCAGCAGGTAGAGGAGGTCGCGAGAGGTGAGTGCGGTTAATCTTGTATACCAAAAACACTAAAGTAAGACAGGGAGAGAGAGAATAGTTTGTTGGAACCGGTGAAGTCGAACCAACTGAACGCTTGGACTAAATCAATTCTGCTCAGGTAGTGATAGAGATAGTGAAGGCTCGTTGGTAATGGAAAGAGGAATAGTAAACATTTGGTTGCTTGTAGAGGAGATTTGAAGTTTAAGTTGACGACCAACTGAGCGGCCCAAGGGGAAGGAAAATATATATATATTTTTTCTCTTCTCTTGTATTCTTATATATATACATATATAAGAGGACAACCTACCGACGGCCTACAGACAGATAGGCCGACCAACCGGCAGATAGTGAGACCGAATGGAGAACCAAGTGCTTGACGTAAACTAGTAGTAAAAACTGTTCCGCAAATAGGACGCAATGGCAACGTAACGCCGCCAATACGCCTCATTTATTTCAATTCCGTTTCTCTTCTCGCCCAGCTTCCTAACTACCCGCCTGTTTACCTGAGAAAGAGAGGTGAGGTGAGGCGAAGTGAGATAAAACTTATCTTCCATGTGATTGTAAAATCGACATCGACTAAGGCAACGATGACGACGACGAGTTGACCAGATTGCGTGGCGCTCCCTTTTAGACCGTCACTGCTTGGTGGTTGCTATTACGTCTTGTTGGTGTTTGTCGTTGGTCCGGCTCCCTGGGCCAGCAGCTCACCTCAAGTCGCCACTCTCTTAATCGTGGCCAGTGAGGTTGTGGCCAACTTGATTCAAAGTTGTGGCAAATTTTTGTGAGCAAATATAACTAACATGAACAGCAACAAAGCCGAATCGATTCGTACGATGCATGATATGTACGAAAACGTTCAATCCAAGTTATTTGGTTCACATGGTGACCATGTTGTAGTTGTCATTGTCATTGTTATGCACTTTGGCAGGCGAACAAATCTAAAAGACGAAGAAAGTTCGAAAGCAACACGTTGCTGTGCCCATTCCCGTTTACTTTGCTCTTGATTCCGATTAAATATCGTGTTGGTTGGTTCCCCTTGGTTGCCACGAGAGGCAGTTGCGATCACCGGCGCCACTTTCCAATTTACCCCACTAACTGGTCACACTGAACCTGGCAGTCTGAACTCATTATTGGCACCGTCGATGACCCAGTCGAGCGTTGGAGTAAAGTTATTAGATTTCGAATTGGAACTAGGCGAGTATTTTTTATTTTATTTTTGATGGCAGAGAGGGAGAGACTTGCTATGGTCAGTTCGACAATCAGAGTTAATGGGCCACTGAGCGGCCAGAGGTCGCCCAGTGAGCCAGCTGAAAAGCCAACCGGTTGCTTGCTCCTTTGGCCAGCTAGCGCCGAAATCTGGTTCGCGTTTGTGGCCCGCGCCAATTGTGTGAGTATGTGAGAGACATGATTGCTGGGCAAACACACAACCAACGGCCTCCACCATGAGACCGGTAAATCCAAGTCCAAGTCCAAATCCAACTGATGCTCGTTATGGCCAACGCATATTGCTTTCTCCTGGGACCACAGCAACAGCCACAAAGGGAACCCCCGAAGGGCGAGGATGGCTGAGCGCGTGGTGGTTGTAGATGGTTCGTGTTGGCGCGGCAGACCCTGGATTTGCAACTTGGCGCAATTCCACTAGATCCGCTGGATCAATTGAGCCAACTGGCCAGCCAAAAAGGGGGATCCCACCACAAAACGAATCAATGGGGGCCAGTCGTTGCGGGACTCGCTGGTGTGCTTTTTTGTGCTTGCTCATAAAGGCTGTGGGGGAAATCTAATAGTTCGAACGCTTAACTCAGAGGGTTAGCAGCACTCGCTACTGACTGGCCCTCGGTCATCGGATTTGCCATCAATAGAAATTGAATGGCAAATCCAACTAAAGCGTTCGGCGCACGAGCCAAGCGAGTGGGAGGCGAGGCGTGTTTTTTTTTGCTTTCCCGTTCGAAGTTGAAAATCAAAGTTCCTCATTGGAGGTTGGAATTTGGAAGGCAGATAGAGAGGATACTAGTAGCAGTAGCACCATAGTTAATAGAAGAGTGGAATGAGGGAAAAATATCATTGAGGGATTTGCCGTTCCACCGAAGTGCAGAGAGTAGTGGGGCCGGCGCCGCGCGTGCGTCACGTCGCTAGAGAGCGAGCGAGCGAACGAGAGCAAAAAACATCAACTCGTGTTCCGCGTTCATTTTCCAAGTTACTCACCTGGCCAAGTGAGCGATCTCCACCTATCTACCCGTTATGCTGGCACGAGTGCGGCAAAGGATCCTGTGGATTTGGGGCACATTCTGGGTTGGCCCGAAACTCCCATCGAAGGCTCAAAGGAAGGGAAAAGGAGGCCAGTGCAATTTGGGCAAGTGGCGGCGACTCTGGTACTCTCCAATGGTAGCTGGTGAAAGTCGGCAACTAAAAGCGCACTAGCCAATGGGAGATCCCCTCGCGCTGGTGGTGGTTGTTGTGCCATCACGACTACCACGACGCAGCCTCCGCCACCAAATGAATTACTCATGGAAAAGCGCCGTTGTGCTCACTAGACTAGAGCTGTAAAAACTCCACTTGCATTGTCGTAGCGAGCAAACGCTCCTAAGTCTGGTTTCGTTGGCCGTTTGGTCTGACCAACCGAGCGGAGATTCACGGCGTTATGGCCAGCAGCTTTTGGTCGGGCCACCAGCAAGTGGTTGTTGGCTGCGCCCCTCGGTGGTGGTGGTGTGGCGGCGGCCGCTTTGGTTCGCCTGGCGGCCGATAGAGACCGATAAGTGCGCCATAATCATGATCGTAGTAAGTCTGCCCATAACTTGAACTCATCTCCCTCTCTCCTGATTACCAACTATACAACGTCAGTCTCCTCAAGGCAAGTTTATGGCTCGTCGCGGGCTCTTGTCGATGGCTTTGCAAGAGATAGAGTGAGAGAGAGGGAGAAAAACGACTCTCCAAAGTCTGGGACCTGGAAGTTTTAGTCTCGAACTCTCAAAGTGCGAAAGGGAAGAGCAGGAGAGAGAGATAGAGAGTGAGGCAAAGTTCGAGGGCTTGAGACGGCGGCGATAATGTTGGATTTGCCAGCGAGCGAGAAGAGAGTCCAAAGGGGGAAGCCGTCCCCCGTGGCAGAGACAACCACCGGCGAGTGATTAGATTTTTGTCGCTTCCTTTGCTGAGCCGCTTGAGAAAATGGTTGCCTTCCTGTAAATCGACAACAAGTCATGGTTGTCATGGTGCATGCAACTCTTTCCAATAGATGCAATGGCCAACTGACCATTGCATCTGTGGGTCAGCCGGTTTTTCGGCTAAAACGTAGGAGAGGAAGTGGCTCGTGCAGTGAATCGAATTGCGACCACCGAATTTGCTTTCGCAGCCCGAAAAACATCCATAAAGTTTGACTGGCTAGAGAGTGGCTAAGCGAGCGATGAAATGAGAGTTGATTGGTGGCACTGGTTCTTGGTGGCGTCAGCGGCCACCGCCGCCACCGTCCATTGTGCACGGCTCAACCGTCAGTTCCACGTGAACCGATGGATTGGATCCCAGCGAGTTCGTGAAGTAAGACTCTCTCTCTCTCTCTCTGACTCAAGTCCACTCTTGTTTCGTGAACCTACTGAGCCGACCGATGCACAAACATTTATGCGGATCTACAGTAAGATGATATCGGCAAGCTGGCAAAGGAGTTGGATTACCGAGGAAATGGCAATACTTTCAGTAAAGTATTGCTCTTAGCTTTCTCATCCTCACTATCAACTATGCTTGTGAGTAATGGGAAGCAAGCTAGCGAGCAAAATGGCAGCGAGAGAGACAGTGAGTTTGAGAGACACGGAGTCGAAGCCTCCGATGGCTCATCTTCATTTTACCACTCGTCTGGCTCGAGGAGAGATCGCGAGCTTTCCAAAAGGTGATAGGCGGCTGTAGTATTGTCATTTCGATGTGCTCTCCCTTTAGTTCGAGCTTGTGGTGTGTTACGTTACGTAAGCAGGGAACGTTAACGACCAAAGAAACTGCTACTGCACCGAGCGAGGAAATCTTTTGCGCGAGCAGGAAGGCAACGCGTAAGACGCCACCAGCTACTTGCGGCGAGGGTTCATTGCAACCTGTTGTCTCTGCTATTATTATTATCACAGTGTTGGTGGTGCTGGCTCGTGCCACCGCCGCCACCTTTGCAAGCAACTAGATGAACTCTGGAAACACATTGACTTGCTTGTGGCGCAGGGGAGCGAACAGGTGAGCTGACGCAAGAGCACGAGTTGAACAAGTTCGGCGGCGGCGCCGTGGAGTTGACGATGCGCTCGCACAGGTGCAGCGCGCGGGAGTTGGGCGCCCGGCTCCAGCGGTTGAAGACTTGAGTTTTTTTTCTCCATCCATAGATTCGCTTTGCTGACGTGCGCGAGAAGAAAAAACTCGCCGATAGTGTCGAAGTTTCAAGGTTTAAAAAAACTTGGAGTCAAAGTCGAGGGTTCCCAAAAGCGCACCAGACTGTTCGCGCCGGTTGGCTTGGCTGGTTTGTGCAGGAAGCCATTGCAAATTTCCTGCGGAATTCGAGGACCATTGAACACTGCGGCGGCGAGGGTGACGTAAAAACCGTGGGCTTCAATCGAGGTGAAGCTCGAGGGGAGGAGGTGAGATGATTTGATGAGTCGGCGGTGGGCCAGCTTCTCTCTGCTGCTCCACCTCTTCCTCCTTGCTCTTTCCTCGCTGCAAATCGCTCGCTAGTCTACTCGCCGGCTAGCCAACCAACCAACGAGACCCATCACCGAGAGCCGGGCGCCCGTTCGTCCATCCAGCCGACTTGCCTGCTATTCCGGCTAATCCCATTGGAGCGCGAGTGTCTATCTCTCCGACTCTCGGTCTTTGGCTGGCTTCCTCGAGGTGGTTGCGTTGCGTTTGGTTGGTGCTCGACAATGCCACTTTGCTAGCATAGCAGTAGCTTCGGCCAACGAGAACCTCTTTCACTAACCCCAAGTTAGAGTTCATTTACTCTCTCGGCGCTAACATTGGCGTCGCCTCGCCTCGCCTCTTGTGCTGCCAGCTCCTTGGTGCATTTGCTGCCTCTGCTGCAGGTTCACGTTGCTTGTACGCTTGCTCGCTGGAAGCTTGCGGCCGCCGCCGTGGTCTTTGCCGTGGTCGTGGTAGTCGTTGCTCTCGCGGTTACCGAGAAGCCGACTGGCTGGCTGTTGCGCTCGGGCAATGCGTTCACGGCCACCGCGCGATTCAAGCGAGAGCAACAGGAGCGGCAGACAGACCAGGCGCCTGTTATGTAATCGACGACGACCGCGGCGGCTGCGACCGCGAGTTGCAGGACGCCGAGTGCGCGACGACGTCCGTCTGTCGGCCGTCAGCCGTGGCGACTGTACGACGACGACGGGCCAAGTGGTTGCAGGATTCGCAGACTCGCGGCACAAAGAGTAGGCCGGTGGTTTTGTTGTTGTTTTTGTTAGTTGTGGTGATGATAATGCAAGTGGCTACGCCACCGCCGATGCACTACAATGCGAGCCGACTCGAGTTGGAATCGAAATTTCCAGCGAGAGCCCAAGTGAAACTAGCCACCTGCTGCTGCTGCCGTCCAATTCCAAGTTCGATTCTCAAGCTGAAGGTTTGGAGCAGAGTGTGTGTGCCGGTTCAGAAGTGGCTCGATTTTGTACTGTGCAAGAATCGGGGTTTCGGCAGAACGAGCACGATAACTCTATTTCCTCCCTAGAATCCCCCAAAATTTCCATTAATCCGGGCACAATTCCGGGGAAGTCGCACCAAAAGTGGGGGCGTCGCGCAGTTCTTGGGAAAAAAAGTTCGCACTATTCAACAAGAGACGAGGACCCGAAAGTTTTTTTACTACCTCCGCTGCTGCTTCTGATGCCATCAACTTGATTTGTTGAGTTCGTTTGCGCCCAAAAACTCTTGGGTTCGGGGAGAGGGAGGGCAAGGGGGAAAGAACAAAGTCTCAAACTTTTTCCTGAACCGAGAGCTCTGCAACAGTACAGAAAAGAAGCCCACCAGAGCGACTGGTGGGGCCGGCGGCGGGTTTGTTGCTGGGCCAGAGCCGCACCTTTGGTCCTGCTTGCTCGCTCGCTCTGAGTTGCCAGAGTCGGCAAGTGCTGCGTTCGGGAATGAGTCTGGCTATGCCGGGGCAAAGGCCTGCGAAGGCGCTATGTGCGCGCCGCAACGCTGACTCACGCACACACGTAGCGTGCGACGGGGCTCGTCGGCGCATCATGTTGCTTCGGCTGCCGAGTTTGCCTCCACTGCCGCTGCTGCTGATGCGTTGCCATTCCTGCGCTTGGTCCGTCCATCTGGTTGGGGTTGCTTCTTGCTCTGTTGTTGCTGTTGCAGTTGCTGTTGTTGTCGTGCGGCCGACGCGGCAGAAGGCCGCCGCAGCGTTTGTGTGAAGTTCGATGCTCCCTCGTCGTTGCAAGTTGCAGTTTAGAGTCGCAGAAAACTGCAAACGTTTTCCTGCGCTCGCGCACAATTACAACAGCAACAGCAGCGGCGGCGGCGGCGGCAACGGCAACAACGTCGCCGCTGCCGCCAGCTCCACACGACCATATCGGCGGCATTACAGTGCAGTTGAGTGGAGCCTTACAGGACGGAACCAGGAGCAGGCAGCACGATCGGCGAACCCGAGGCAACGACGGCGACGAGCTGGCGGCGGCAGCACATTGCACTGCTTTCGCTCGCAGTGTTGTGTTTTGTTCGCTCGATTCAACTGCCTGACTGCCAGCGAAGACGAAATTATTGCACTGTCCTAAGGAACGCAGGGCAGCCAACACACACTCGCGCACAGCAAACTGCCTGCCTGCCGACGACGCGACTTCACCGAGTGATGCCTTTTGTGTGTGTTTCTCCCTCTATCGCTCGCTCCTTGTTCGCTCTGCTGCTGCTGCTGCTTTTGCAAGTCTGTATGCCTCAAATCGAGAGAAAAGAAGCCTGCAGGCTGCTGCCTGTTCGCTCGCTCGACTAAGAAACAGCAAGAGAGAGAGAGAGACAGCAGCAGCAGTTCGCTCCATTCTCGTGCATTCTGCGTTTGTGCACAAATTTTGCACAAACCCTCCGAGTAGACGGAACCTAACTCACAACTATTGCACTTAAAAATTATAACATCACCATTACACAAGAGAAATAGGATACATATATATATATATTATATTAATAATATTGAAATTAAAACATCTATTAGACACAATTCAAGAATAACCAATATTATCACCTCGAGCTCAAAAGTTGTAGTGTTCGACTAAAGGGCGACACTACAACTAAAACCACTATATTAATAATATGGAACCACACCACGCAACTAGCAGCAGTAGCAGTAGTGGTAGTGGAAGTGGAAGCAGTAGCTTCATCGCCAGCAGCAGTAGTAGTAGTGGTAGCAACACCTCAACAACCCACCAATCGTCATCATTTAGACACAATAACTATAACAATATTCATAGTATTCATAATAATAACATTAGTAGCAGTAATAATAATAATAATAACAGCAACAACAATTGGCGAAAGTCTAGCAACCACCACAGATCACACCATCAACAGCAACAACATCATCACCACAACCAACTACAACAACAAAACCACTCATACTCAAAACCCGTCACACTTAATGCAGATGGAAGCCCTCCTAGTTTGCTTGATCTTAGTGCCAAGGTTGTCGCCGAACATATAACCTTCCAATCAATTGAGCAACGCTATGAACATGTCCCGGAGCCAGTGCAGAAGCGAATCATTTTTTGGTCCTTCCCTCGGCACGAGGAGGATATCAAAATGTACAGCTCCCTTTCGAGCGATACATTTAATGCCAATGGGCCAACGCCAACTATCTCATCATCGTTGAGCTCCAGCAACAATCTATTAAGCGGGTCCAGTAACACCAACAACAATAGCAACTCACAATCACCCTCTTCAAATAATGGAGCACCTCCAGAGGCTCTACCTCCTCATCCTCCGAATCCCCTTCAAGCTCCACTTGGTGATTATCAGCAATATCAAGCTGCAGCCGCCGCTGCTGCCGCAGCAGCAGCAGCAGTCAACCACCATAACAACATCATTAATAATAATATTAATAATAACAACCATAACAACAACAGTATCGCGACCTCCGCTTCATCGTCCAACATCTCAACAACCACCAACAACAAGGCTAACAGCCAACGAAAGCAACTCACCTTCCACAAAGGCCTCCGCTTATACAACGAGGGCTGCGTTCATGAGGTCCTCCAAATTGGCTTCAATCTCAGCGGCGAGGTCATAATCAAGGCAAATTTGAACAATCAAGCTGGTGGCAAATTTTCCTCACGTGTACTCGGTGGTGCAAGCAACAACAACCTCAATATCAACATCCCTTCAAATGCTCAAAATCAAATTGATTTGCTTAACAACAACAACCACCACCAAAATCACCACCTATCAGCTTCCAATTTGGACTCGCCAAATGCAGCAAACGATTCTTTGCCAACCACTAAGAGCTTCCGCGTGTCGGTTACTTTCGACAGATGCAAAATCACGTCCGTCTCCTGCTCATGCGAACTTCAAGATATCTTCTGGTGCGAACATGTTGTCGCGCTCGTCTTGTACAGGATAAGAAATCCAGAAAAAATCGATCTCAGAATCCCCATATCAGAAACCCTATTATCATTAGATAGACAACAATTACAAAAATTAGTTCAATACTTAATTGCCGAGCATCACACGGAGGTCCTACCTACTGCACAAAGACTATTGGATGAAATGAGCATTTCCTACTCAGACATCAACCAGATTGAGGGGGCACCAGATCCAACTGCTGGCGCTTGTGCTGATGACGAACATATATGGCATTTCGATGAGCAACAAGTCAATGAAAAGGTTCAAAACTATCTCAATCAAGTTTTTAGTAACTCGAAGGATGCTTTTAAGCAAATCAATGCATTATTCGAAAAGATACGGGAGATGTTTAGGGCCAAAGACTCCAATGGTACAAGACTCTTAACACTTATCACCGAACAGTTCCTCATATTCGCAACTCGTAATGAAAAATCACGCTCACTTTGGGATCAACTAGCTTTCTTATGGGTTGTCGTAATGCTTAATCCAGATATCAGCAAGAATGACCGTAAGCACTTTGTCCGAGCGTTGACAGATTGGTCGAAGGTGCCCAAGTGTCCGAAAGAGGATTTTGAACGTCGAGTAGTTCAGAAGAGGAAAGCGCCCGAACTGTCCGATGACGAAGACATAGAAGAGCCCTACAATCTTCCACCAAGTAGCGAATATTCTTTTTACAATCGTAGCAACAATATTCCTGCCCACATGGCCAACCATAGGCATAGAGCCTTCCCAGCAAATACGAGTTTTCCACCAGTGCTCAAGCAATTCAATCATTTCCCACCAGCTTTCTCTCAAGCTTGTGCCTACCAACTGTCGCAGTCTGTATCCAAAAAGATGAGAGTTCACAATAACCCAAGCAATAGAGAATCTCAGAGTAGTTATAGACCATCAACATCTTCAAGCCGTCATCATGCAGCATCTAGGCCTTCCAACTCGTCTCTCAATGTTGACCGGGTGCCAGTGAATCAGGAACCCAAAAGTGTTTTCTACCGAGCACTAGATGTTCAAGACTGCACTTGGAGTGATCCTCATCTGCAGTTGATTCTCAACAAGGATGGACCCTCAAACTACGATCAAAGCAGATCTTACCTGTTCGATTTCGCAGGCTACCCTCTATGGGACGAGTGTATATCACAAGCTGCCGCGCGCATAGAAACTCTTAGGTCACACGGATATAGAGAGCAGGCATTAAGACTCACTGTCGCCACTGTAAGGCGCTTGAAGCAAGACCAATGGTGCTCTGTGGCAGATTCTACTGACTCTCAATCATATTCCAGGAGTAATGATATTAATGTTGAAGGTTGGATCGGTCATCCCTTTGATCCTATCAATGTAATGGTTGATCTACTGTTAGAGACCTCGCTAACTGAGGCAAATCCAATATCAACCAAGTCCACGGTTATCAACAACAACAATATGTGCTCGTCACGCAGCGTTTGTCCATGTTCATATAACCAGGCATTAGCCGACTTGACACAACATCTCCTCACAGATCTCGCCACCATGTCATATCCACCTCGGCTTGACTTTCCAATGTTACCTTTGGTAGACTTGGCTCCCAGGAGGCCAGCAAACACCCAACATCAAAGTGCGCCTGACAAAACACCCTATTATCATGTGCCAGTTCCAGGCTGTTGTCAAAAAGATAGCTACTTAACATTAGCCTTCGAAATCGCGCTCATCGCCCTAGGTCAGCAAAGACCAATACCCACAATCGCTACTGCTCATGATAGAGCCGTGCGTCAAGAGGCAGAGTTGATCTCTAAATTAGAATCAATCGACTCCAGTGACCCCTTATTAATGGAGATCCTGAAGAACCAGACTGAGATGCTCCTCAAGGGAGGCCCATTCCATGGCCATGCAATCGTCACGGATTCAGCCCCCTTGCACACTTATGCCAGGTATCTATTTGATTCTTTAGTGGCACACTTCCCGCAACTTGCGTACAACATCGGTGTTTACGCCCTCAAGATGCCATTGCTGACTGACGAGAATGGAGAGAATTTCGGAGTTGCTCGCGCAACACCTAGATCAATCAACTTTAATCACCTGCAATCTGAACAACTAGCTCTTGCACAAGCTATGTTGTCAAGGGCCAAGGATGAGGCACAACCTGACAGTTTCATGAAGCGGGTGTATAGAGCTTCAACTAAGAACATAAGAAATCCAGCCAGTCTACTCAAGCTTTCCAAACATGCCCTTAAGGAGGCAAAGCCAAGTAACGGAAATGTTTACCGCAACCTCCTCGAGACTGCTTTTAACCTTGGATTACATGTCCTCAAGCTCACCCGAGAGGCTCATACCTCAAATACCCGCACTAGAAAGGAGGCAATCGCATTTATTGTTGAATGCGCTACCGACCTAGGCGTAGATAGGGTTCTTAAGGTCATGAGGTCTTCTACTGACTACTTCACTCCAACTGAGGCCTTATGTCTCGTGGTCCGTAAGGATAACAACCAAGTCAACCTACTTCAGCAAGCCATCAACAAACTCAAGCTGACCCCTGGAATGCTGGAAGAGATTGAATTGAGGAGAGCTAGCCGCGACATGGTACTCGTATGTGCCAGTCTTGATCCTAAAGAATGCGCAATAGATGCGCTCAAGTCTTGTGAAAACCACGGAGATTCACTGAAGAAGGCTTTGGAAATCATCACGATAGCGGGTAAGACTGGAACTATGAAATCAGCACAGCTAATTGAGGTAGCTGACCATATTGACCAGCAACGTGGTATGACGGACAAGGCATTTGAAATAGCGCTCGTGGCTATTGACAGCATAACAACACCATCCAACTCTGATAGTAGCGTTAAGAACGATATTTTCAAAGCCTGCGAATATGCCCAGAAGGTTAACGGCTTCAGCACTCTCATACCTAAGCTCAACGCCACCATTGACTGCGCTATCATCCTATCGGAAATATATCACCGGTTTTGCCCTAGCATACCCAAGCCACCATCTTTCATTGGTCGTGATCCTATGGTGCACTTTGGAAATCTCAATTACAGCGAGTTCCTCAATCTTCAATACCAGCAAAGAGTTTGCTGGGACGAACTTCTTAAACATGCACTCGATGCATTCATCAACACTACACGCACAAGGTTGCAGAACATTTCACCCAGACACTATGGAGAGTTTATTGATTTTCTAGTGAAAGCACAGAGCACTTTTGGAAAGGCCACCAACGGACCTCAGCAATTCAAAGATCTTATATCTGAGATTATGAAGTCTTACAGGACTAAGAAAAAGCTTATGGAGCGGCTCAAGGCTCGTTTTGATTGTCCGATCAAAGCCTGTGTTTGAGGTATAACGTTCGTAAGTCTTTCATCAGAAATCTCGTTAAGTCTTCAATCACACAACTATGATTGTACCTCACCACATCAACTACCCGGGTCCACTTAATCGATTACGGGCCTGGAGCATTTCAGAACTATTATGTCACAACACACCGGTTTAAAAGAGCAACTCAAATCAGCTTATTAGTACATAATTCAAATTTTATAGGAACCTAGGAGAAATAATTGAAATTCGCACACCAATTCGAAGCACAGAGTGCCAAGCACCTAAGGCACACTACGTGTGTCAACCATAAAGAAACAAGCAAACCAGATCTATGCGAAAACAGAAACAATTATACTTATATATATATATACTTATATATATATATATATATATATATATATATAACCTACTAACTAAATAAATACTAC
>WNKI01000005.1:1063905-1085571 GCA_015350385.1 Aculops lycopersici | reverse complement strand
ACACTACGTACGTGTCGTAACCAACTAAAGTAAACTAAACGACAACCAACGATACTATATCGAAACAAGAACAATATACTATATATATATATACTATATATATATATATATATATATATATATATATCCAATACCAAACAAATTATCTGTGCCTAGTACCAATAGATATGTATATATAGTCCGTCTAATTTATTCATCCTTATTTCAAATCAAATTAATATGTAACAATAATAAGTAATCATAATAATTAATAATAATACCAAGATAGAATAATAAATTTCTTTCAATATTTATGCATAAATGTCATGTTTCAGTCTGTCGTTAGGTGTCGTTGGCTAGATTTGATTTCAAGTGAAACAGGCGCTATGATTAGATTGAATATCTGGTGATGGATTCACTTCTGCGATCAAATAAGATTTCTATTATGGTGTTGTTGCCAAATTGTCATTTGCGCCCTTCTCACAGGAAAGAGAGAAAGAGAGAGAGACGCCACTCGAGTAATCCCATTTGTTGGATTTTACATGCAGAGTATCATATCTCCTTTCGTTTATTAGTTGTAATGGTCAAAGTAGAAAGGAGAAGGAAACCAACACCAACATGTTGATGCGTGGCTAATCTACTTACACATGCTGATTGATTGAATTATGAGGCAAACCTTAGACACATGGTTTAGTTGTCCATAATGCACACATTTGTCTACGGCCAACATAATATCTAACAACCTTGTCTGCTTACTGACTGCTGACTAGCTGATTAAGCTGTCAAAATTTGATGAGAGAGAGAGATCGCGAAAACAACTAAACCCTGGTTGCCTGTTGGAGTTTGCAGACTTGCGATGATGCAAACAATTGCTTTCGTAGTCTCATCGTCGTCGTTGCCGTCGTCTTTGTGAAAGTAGCATGAGTGCATGTTTATGTCGTGACAATTTGTTAATCTGATAGGAAGCCGAAATTGGTGCCTTATGGCACTTCTGGTCGGCGACGTTGCCGATTGTTATGCCGAGAGTTAGGCTAATAAATTAAGTTGCTTTTTGTCATTTGCGGTGGCCATAGTGGTGGTTATGTTGTTGTCGTTGTCGTAGTTGCTTCTGTCAATGATGTTGATTATAGTTGTGGTTGTGTTTTGATAATATTGTTGCAAGCGTTCTAGTCTACAATAGAGACCCTAACACTAGACAACAACCGCAAACTTGGCTTATGTGGCCTGATATGTCATTATTGTTTGTTGCACAAACAACAACCGGAGCAATCAGCAACAAATGACGTTTTCTCCTGATTTTCTATGCGTTTAATATTACTACAACAATTACCAGCACTACAACCACCGTCGGCGCAACAATGACAATCATCACTTGAGAGTTGAAGCTCGAGTAGCGCCTAAATAGGAAAGCAGCAGGCCGAAATGGGATTCGGCCATACGTAACTCGATCTGTTGACCAAGAGTTCCACATTTCTTTTTAGGACGTCACTAGTTGATCGCCGGTTGCTTGTTGCCATTGTGGCGGCGGCTGGTGGTTTGCGGGTTTGCGGCAAGCGCCCAAAAATGATTAAATGAGATTTGTCAAGCAAAGCTCAGGATGATTGAGTATTGCCTTTTTGTGTGCCATCATTTGCATTTGTATTCAATTTTACTACTTTGATCCTCTTGCTAGTGGCACACAATGGAACCGCTACGTAGCGTGATAACCAGAAACGATGTAAGGAGGTCGAAAGTTTATTTACCGTCGGGTGACGTCAGTGGCGTTTGCGATGGTCGTTCAAGAACTAGAAAAAAGTTTTGACGTTGTTGCCACCTCATTAGGCTCGAATGAGAGCAAGGGTGCCAATTGGCTTAAACATTCGCACGCACACACAAACACTCACAAACGCCAGAGCGTGCGCCCAGTTTGCGGTTCACTCGTCGCTTGATAGTGGTGGTGGCGGCGGCGGTTGCGGCTACGGCGGCCCATTCATCATGCGCAGCGCAACACTTGAGAATCTCTTATGGACCACCGATGGATTTTGGCCCGTCTAATCGGTGGTCGCCTTTAATCGTGTGTCTTGATTTGCAACCTGACAACCTAGCAACCTGAGCACGAAGACGATGACTATGACGCCAACGATGAGACTGCCGCAATCTGTACACGTAATTCTGTTTTGTAGCCAGTCGCAGGCGACGAGGACATGCGACGAACTTCGGCCTTCAAGTTGAACTTACACAGGAAATATGTATTTACTCGCACATAGCGCCAACAGATGATACATGCGCTCGTTCACTCTATCAACACTGCCACCCTCTAACTGACGCTCATTTATTGATTCATTTATTGGTTCTTATTGTTGTTGTTGCCGTTGCTGCTGCAGCAGTGCGATACTGTAGCGCCGCACAAAAGTAGAACCAGCAGTATTATAATCATCCGGTGGTCGGCGATAATGCGCTGCCTGGCGCTGGTTGCGGCGGCGTCGGTGGCGCCGCTGGTTCAGGTTGCTCGGTGTCGGTGTCGGTTTGTTTGGCGCGCCAGGCTGGCTAACCTCGATACCATGATGACGAAGAGTAGACTGAGAGTGAGCAGGATGATGAGCATGATGATGAGAAGGAGGAGAATGAAGAGGAGGAGAAAGAGGAGGAGGAGGAGGAGGAGAGTGATGATAAAGTTACGTGATAAGAGTTGAGTTCGGGCACAAAAAGGACCACTACCACTAGGTGGTTTGGTGCGAGTGACGAAAAAGGTCCGATAGCAATCAACTCAAACTCGCCGCTCGTTGTCGTCGGCGGTATTTAGTACTCGGCATTTGGCATGCGGTATTTGGTATTTGGTTATGCTCATTGAGTTGGTGTTTGTGTGATATCTGGTTGTTGGTATGTTCAGTGAGTTACATTTAGTATAGCACCTCCCGCTCAACTTCAATCAACTGGTGGCTGATGGTACATGACACGAGTGGCGGTGGCGGCGGGCAGCGTTGCCTCTGCCGGCGCTAGTGTCGGTTGATCGCGTTTGACTACCAGTTGAGTCGCTCTGTCTCGCTATCTCCTGTGTGTTGTTGAAGCGTCTGAGTTATTCAGGGAGATATGAGTGGTTGCGAGGAGGCGCTGGCTCGAGGAGAGGAGAAGAGAAGAGAAGAAAGGAGTGCGACAGATTCTTAGCTGCTTCGCACTCATCCTCGCCGAGTCTCGAGGGCGAGCAGCGTTGTTAAAGTGAGCGATGGTTTCGCGATAGGCGGTGTCTTGTTCATCTCGAAGCAAACTCAAACTAGCCACAAATCATAATGTTTTGTCTCCTTGACTAGCTTGCCAACGAGAGCGAAGAGCAGCTGAGGAGTTGCAACGAACAACCAGCTAGCGAGCGAGTCGTTCTCGATTCCGTCTCTTCGTCTGCGGAATCACGGTTAGCAAGTAGCTGTCATCATTCCCTAGGAACTTATTGTTGGTTGCTTGCTTGGACAAATAGTGTAAAGCCAATAAAGGGGACGGACAAACTCGTGGACTGATACTTAAGAAGCGAGAGGCGGGAGACATAGACACTGCACGCGTGTGTTGCCTTGGCGGTTGGCGACTCGAGAGTCAATGAAAAGCCATCGCTCTTGTGCTGTGTGTTGATTGAGTTTAATATTGATCAAGTTGGCTCGTCTCTAGAGGAAAAGGAGCCGCGCACAACCAATAATAACTGGCTGGCTGATTGCTTGAATCCAAAAGGAGAGAGAGAGAGAGCTGGCTAACTAGAAGAGTGCGCCGCACGTTGTCGCCGTCGAGTGGCTGTGACGTATTTCCTGCCTAGCCATTGACCCGATATGTGACGACAAGTTGCTTGCCAATAACTCGACAAACTACTACACGGTTATTCCCTTTTCTCTCCTCTCCTCTCCTCTCCTCTTCTCGCCTTCGCCTTCTCCCTTACTCACGCCAAACCAAATCTCAAGTACTATTCTTACTGATAGTTAGCATGGAAGATATATATATATATATATATAAATAAATGTGTGTGTTAATTTAATCAATGATTCCTTCTAAATGTCTTCTTTGATTCATGTAATAATAATGATGGTGTCGCCGACAACCGCAACCAAATGCACAATAGTCTCGCCGCTGCTGCTGATGATGAGAATGATGATGAGAATGAGGAGGAAGGTGGTTGAGTTGTGGCTTGAGTTGTGCTTGTGCTTGCGGCGGTACTATCGGCGCGTTTTAGTCACTTGCATTTGCGTGTGACTCGCTACAAAATCTACATCTACACTTCCTTTATGTTTTCACTATAATTAGCTGACTCAATCGATGATTTGGATATCTGTTCGCATTTTATGCTGCTGGTAATGGAACCAGAATAAAATTCAAAGAAGCTAGCTACTTCAATCTAATTATACAAAAGCGCAATTTCCTATCGCTTCTCTCCTGTCGCAACTCGTACAACGCTCCGAAGGCGAGCGGCGCCTCGCGCACGTCCACACAGATAGCTAGCGAGCGAGGCACTGACACTTGTGGATCGGCCGCTCGCGCTTGTGCGCTACTCCCTGGCAAACTAGCGGCCTGTTGCTCAAGGTAAGAACTGCGCTATACTCTTGGAAAGATGGAAACCATTCTCAATGCTGTCGAGTTCGAGTTCGATTTCGATTGAGTTTAGAGTTGCGAGTATCATCATTAGCCGATTGATTTTTCACACTTCGCAATTTCACGGTCCATTATTTGCCCACAGAATTGTGGCGACTAATCGCGGCGGCCACTAAAAAACACCAAAGTTCCTCCTCCGTTTCCAATCATCTCCTCTCTATTGCCATGAACCATCCTCTCCAATCCGCTAGCCAACCAGCGAACCGAAAATATATCGGCCAATAATTTGATTTGTCGCCCATTTCCTACTTCGCTCCTATGCCTCTTGCCCACTCAAATCTCAGTCATGAGCAGCAGCAGCAGTAACAACAGCAGCTTATTTGTCCTCTAGACCACTACTGTTGATATCTAACTGGTTGTTTGGCTCGTTGGTTAGCTCGCAGTTAGAGTAGAAGATTGTGCGAGTGAGTGAGTAAGAGAATGGTAACTGCCTAATTTGTTCCAGTCACTGTGACCTGAAGAAAGAGAGTGAGACGCAACCAGAGGCTGCGATGATTTATGATGTTATCACACTCTCCTCTAGTTGTCATCTCGCTCGCGGTTGTTGATTCTACTGCTACCCTGCCGCCCAAAACTCAAGAGTGCGTATGAAGAAATGAGAACCACTTATGTTCAATTACGAATCTCTCTCTCACTCTCTATTTCTCTCAGGCGGTTCTTCTTTGTGTGTCTAATCTTTCGTTAAAATATCGATCTGAAATCATGACTCAAGTCGGTGGTTGGTTTGGTGTTTTCGCCTCGTTGGTGATTGGCCACAGAGAGAGAGAGAGAGAGGAAAAAATCGCGTGCTTAAATAGCTACTAGGTTGGTTTTGCTGAAGCAAAAGAGGCACGAGACGCTCCCAAGTTGACCGCAACGAGAACGCAGCGAGCAATATTATTTACAGTGGCCATATTTCCTGTTTGTTAGCCACAAATCGTCGCTGTATTAATGGCAGCGAGTCTCTCTAACTTATTTTGAAAATTCAATTTCATTCCATCGATCGAGCCGATGATTTGTAAACGACTTTATTGCGACCACTTTGCAATGTCATCGTCGACGACGTCGTCGTCGTTATAAACCAACAACAGCAAAAGCGCCGACCTCGAGGAGCAAAGGTTATGCTTGCAAATTGATAAGAAAGAGAAACAGATTAGGCTAGAGGTAGCGAGGTAGAAGCGAAGGGCAACCAATTGGTTGTGGTGGCCTATGGGTGTGAGAATTGGTTTCCATTCAAATTGTCCACCATTATGATGAATGCCAATGATTTGGTGCGCGCTGTCGCAAACAACCTTTGCCAACGACCAATTACTACTAGGTAACTGGTACATGATGATGATGATGATGATGATGATTCCTGCCACTTGGCTGCGCTGGGCTCAAAACAATCAACTAGAGGCTGCCTCTTTCCCTCTAAGTCTCTCATTATATTTAATCCAGTTTGCACCCCAAAGTCTCTGGCTGATGTTCGAATTTGTTGCGCGCGCAACAAACACACCATTATTTCTAGGTTGAGGTCGTGGTCCAGCTGAGGTAATGTTTGAGTGTGTATGTCGCAATTGGAATTTGAAAGATTAGATCCCATCATCGATTCTAAAGTTTTTCGTCGAATTTTCTTTCCACCTCAATTCTCATTTAAGTTTCGTAATAAACACAAGCGAGCAGTGGTAGCAGTGACAGTATCAACCACTAAAACTGAACACCAACAAATCAATTTAGTTCCATTAGCGAAACAAGCATTTGCATTTAACAGCCAGCAAACTAACACGAAACATTATGAGCAAAAGTTTGCTCGACCTCAACTCCCTACTGAGTTTAATGCGCGCGACAAGTTCCACTTTAAACTCTACACAGCAGGACCAGCGACCACCGTTACCACTGCCACCTCAAGCGCGAAATAGAGACACCGGAAACGACGAGCTTGTCGTTAACAAGCTCCACCACTCTGAAGAGCGACACAGATCTCACAACCCCTACGAATCCCCTTCAATCAGCCAACAAGTGACCTCAAACGACCACGGCAATTGCGAGGAAGACAGTGGCACAAAACTTGACGAGTCAACCATGAACCAGTCGCAGTGGTCGACGACGTCACAACAGTCGGCAACATTATTGACAGTACCACCAGCAGTAGCACCGACAAACGATTGCCAATTCTCTCACCCACATACCCGCCAGGCCTCACAACCTTCAACCGGAAACTCCAGCCAAATAGATCACCTGTCCCCGATGGGAGCGAGCAATCATTTGTCTGAGTCAGTGAGGTGGATAGCGCCAAGCTCCATCTCAACACCAACCCCCATATCGAATCATAGAGGACTAATTAAAGATTACGCAAGCGGCAGTTTGCCGCCGACCGCAGCTCAACTCGAGGCCGCCTTTTACTCGATGCTCATGTCGACGTCGTCCTCGCCGAACAACCATCGAGACATGACCTTCCTGGTTGACCTCTACGCCAGCGTGGCCAAACATGCGGCGCTTGCGGCGGCCACGACGACACCAACACTAACAACCACAGAAACCCCCTCCTATGACTATAGTCCGACGCCTCCACTGATCCGGTCCGCCTTTGAGCCATGTCCTCCGTCCAGCAATGCTACCAATTTGTCCGCCCCCCTCGTCACTTGGCCAGCGAACTGGAATGATCCAATGAAAGTGAGCACAGGCACAGCCGCTGGCGGCGCTTGCATCAATTCTACACAATCAACCAACTCAACTGACGTCTCTCGGACGCTTAACTTCCCGAGACACGAGCCTCGTGGTTACGATGATAACGATGAACATCATAACCATGCTTTTGGTCGTGCGAAAATTGAGAGGGGAGCGAGGCGACTTGAAGGAGTCTCCATTGCCATTGAATCAAAGGCAAACAACAACAAAACACTCGACAACGACCACCAACACCACCACCAAATAACGGCGAATAATCTATTGGACGCTCGCACGAGACGGAAGCAATCGCTAGACAATCAGTCGGCCACCTACAGCTGCCAGGTAATCAAAGACGACCATGAGCTCGAACGCGACGACTGCCTTCGTCATTTTGAGTGTAATATTAATAGTAATAATAACATCAATGTACGCGACCAACGCTTCGACCGCGACTTCCACTCGCGCCTCGATATTGGCAATGAGCGCAACTGTGATCCTTGCGATGACCACCGCAACCAAGCTGGCCACCATAAGGAGGATAAGCGTTGTTGCAGCCAGGTAAACAAGCAAATCGAACTAAACGCTGATGCCGACGCCGAGCTCATTGACGTCGACAACGCAACTTCCGGGTGTGAAGGGGATGGTGGTGGCGACGGCAACGGCAACGCTAACGGTGGCCGCGTTCGAACTGCCTACACGTCAATGCAAATATTAAACCTCGAGCGCGAGTTCAACGCCAACATGTACCTGTCGCGAATAAGGCGCATCGAACTGGCGCAAAAGTTGAGATTAAGCGAGAAGCAGGTGAAAATTTGGTTTCAAAACAGACGCGTCAAGCATAAGAAGGAGACGAGATGATGATTATCTTCAAAAGTTTAGATATAATATATGTATATATGTATATGTATATATATATATTCATATTAGACTATACGTTTATTACTACTACTACTACTACTACTATACTTATATGCTTCTGAGTCCTTTGAGTTTTATTTATCATTGAGAATATTACTTATGGTCTTTGTAGATTGATTATGATTTTCAATTAATTATAGAATAGATCAATAACAACTACAAGTGGAAGATTAAATACGCGCGCTTTTGATCCCCCATTCACTCCTATCGCTCCTTATCATTTGTTCTGATCCCAATTCACTTCATTTCATTTCAATACAAATTCAATTTATCTCTTTGTGCTCGACGTCGATATTTTGCTCGACATGATTATTTTTGTTGTTGTTGTTACAATTATAATTATAATCATCATTGATATTATTATTATTATTATGACTATAAGCTATAGACTTTAAACTCCTACTCTCTCTCCTTCTCATATGATTCATTTACTTGGTCATCTTTTCATGTTCATGTTCATGCTGATATCCATGCTGATCTAATGCTACTATAGTACGCATTCGATTTCAAATCTCAATTTGTGTGTTAATATATTTGTAATTATATTCATCTCAGTTTGTATGTTTGTATGTATGTATTTGTGTGTGTGTGTATGTGGGCATTTGTATGTCTGTGTCAATATGATTTGTGTTGGTTGTTCCTCTAGAATTCATCCAAGAAACACCTTAACTACGTGCTGTTATAATGACTTTATTGATAGCTTAGATTTGAGATCATTGATGTTTCGTGATCCAGTTATTGTTCAATGATTGATTCCGTTCTTCTTTCTCTCTGTCTCGTTTTTCTCAATTGAACAGCGCACTAGACTTATTGGTGATTAGTAAACCTCTTCGCTGCCAAACTTTGGCGGATTCTTGTGACCGAGGTGATTGTTTGTCGTAAAGATGGCCTCCTTTAAGACGCCATACTTATCATTTTGGATATTTTTCTGGTGCTCGCTAGCACTAATTGGCGTCTTCCTATGTGTGGCAACCGAAGAAGAGGATGACGAGGGCGATGAGTGTTGAGATGAAATGCCATCTAATGAGTTCAATGAGTTAGCGTCCCCAAGTTCCGCGGCCAAATTTTGCAACGAATCGCGTAGACTCGTCGAGCTGCCATCGGAATTCGACTCCGAAATTGAGGGCTTCTTCATGATTATAATAATGCTGTCATTATCATCGTTTCCATTGTTTAAAGCGCTTGCTAACGAAGCCTCAGGTAGGAGGTAGTAGCTTTGGGCTAGCTGAACTTGGCAAGCTAGCGAGCAAAGAGCGAGGGTCGCGAATAGGAAGTAGTGGCTTGTAATTTGACTCATTTTTGTAGCTGTTGTGGTGGTAGACGTTAGTCCTCTTGTCATGTAATGTGAATTAGATTAGATTAGAATGTTTGATTAGAGCAAACAGGTGCCACAGTCTGCTCTCTTGTGCTGCAATGTGATGTTCCTTTCTAACAACTTGCTAGTTGTTATTTGTCTGTATTAAATGAGATGCTGTTATTGTTGTTGTCGTTGTGGTAGATGTTGTCGTGGTTTTCGTTGAGTTCTACTATCTATCTATCTTTCGGTAATTCTTTTCTTCTCGAGTGAGTTCTCTAATTTCAACTTGCTCGTTAGAGTGATTAATTCAAACTGACTACAAAATTATGATGGAGTTGGTGTTATATGATTACGTCGCTCGAAGTTCCACTCTCGCTCCTGGTTGAAATTAGTGCGCCGTTGTGGCGGTTGTTGCTTAGTTCATCTTCATCTTCGTCGTCGTCGTCGTCGTCGTCGTCGTCGTCGTCGTCGTCGTGGTTGTCGCTATCGTCGCCATCGCTATCGTCGTCGTAGTCGCGGTGGTCGTCGCCGGCGTCGAGCTGAAGTCGCGCAGGAGCTTCCACTTCGGCGCAGGTGCGAACTTTTGGCCTTGCCGCTACTACTGTGCCGCTGGTGGCGCCGCCTTTGCAAGTGCGTGAAAAAGCCAGAGAGCTTTGCAATGCAAAGCCCCCCAGTGAGATGAAGGCGAACGAGGGGCCAGTGTTTTTGTGCTCGCTATTCGTTGCTTCCAACTGCCAGTTTGTCAGCCAGCCAGCCGGCTCGTCGTCACGAGTCAGAGTCAAAGTGTTTGTGTGTATTTATCATTGCTCGCCGTGTAGTTAGTGAGCGGGGGCGCACGTCATCGGCAAGTGGCTGTGGGCGCGAGCTGTAAGTTGCGAGTTGCTATTTGCGAGCTGTGAGCTGCGGGCTGCGAGCGAACAAGCGGTCGGAATGCGCTAGGTTTTGCCTTCCCTTCCCTCTCTGCACTATTCGCTCGTTTGTTCGCTCTAGGTGACGGTGACGGGCGCCGTTGCAGTTTGCAACGGCGGGCCCAGCGAACTAAAATAACAATTCGCTCAAATGGCGGCCTCTTCAACTTGTTTCGCCGATACCATCATCATAAACATTACAGAAGTCGTTTGCAGCAGCAGCAGCAGCAGCAGCGTCACCAAAGCCAACTGCAATCTGCAAACTAGCAAAACAAAGCGACGTCGCCATGTTTGCAGCCTAGCGAACACTAGGCCACTAGCGAATAGCGAATGGCGAACACACACGACCAAGGCAATACAGGCGCCATTACGAGCGAACTGCTGGCGACCGGCTGGCTGCCAGCTCACTCGCATTCGCTTTTGCACACAAACCGACTGATGCTAGCGCTAGAAGCACTGGCACTGGATGTCGACGCAATTTTCCAATGCCAGCTGGCTGGTCGCTTGTTGTCGGCCCTAAACTTTCGCTTTGGCTTCTCCAGTTCTTCGGTCGTCTCCATTCCCCATTCTCTCCTCCCACTGATCCATTCTCTTTCTGTGTTCGCTAAAACTGCCTCTACATTCTGAACGTCGCCTCGCCTTCAGCCATTGAGTTGAGTGCGTGTGTCAAGCTGCCGCTAGTCGAGTCAATTCGCCTTCCGCTTCTTGCCACAACCACCTAGTGTTCGCTCTCAGTTTGTTGCTTGGGGCCTCACAAACTGGACACTGGGAGAAATCGTTGTTATATTAATATTAATAACAATATCCACCACTATCGAAATTATTTATATTCTTCTCGTTCGTTTCACTTTTAAGGAGATTTGATAAATACCAATAATAATAACAATATTGTTTTCACTTGCACACTCGTTTCTCCACAACTACTATTATTATTATTAATACCAATATCAATATTATTATCATTTCCTCTTGTCTAAATGTCAGCTAACAATTGGAAGCGGGACACTCAACATTCAGTCTATTGGGATAAAAACAACAACTAAACTCTTTCAGTTTTCAGTTTTCCAAATTCAAATAGATCAATTATTTGATTGCTGATTAGAAGATATAAAAATAATAACAATAGCAAGATTTAGTTGACAGAAGAATCAAGTATATGTACTGAATATCATATCACATTAAATGCAACCAAATTCCACGGTTTAGATAGAATTTAAATCCTAAACTTGAGCAACATGGCAGACTCGGTTAAAAAGTACTTTTGTCCCCGACTCCTTGATTATGTGATATTCGTTGGCCCGCGAGCCTCCGAGACGCCGGACAACCAAACGTCGCCCTCGTTGGGTAATCACAGTCGCGTGCCGCACCTGCTGCGCCGCTACCCGCCTCAGGACCATCAAGACTTTGCCCTTCCGCCGGATGTTGTCATCTTTTGCCAACCGGAAGGCTGCGATCGATTAGAGGCAAACGTTAATCAAGCTTATGGAAACCCATCAACCACAACAAATTCCTTCGTCTTCCTACTGACCGAAAAGGATACTAGTCGTGTTCGCTACGGCATCTGTCTGAACTTTTATCGCCCCCTACAAAAGTGCTCTTCTTCAAAAAGACCAAAGCAGCAAAGTACCAACACTGAACAGGTAAACGCTAAAGCTTTTGGAGATGATGATAATAATAATAAGTTAGATATCAACAACAACAACTTCAACAATGATAACAAATTCGACGACACCTACAGCCAGCGTACAAACTCAACGCAAGACAACGAAAGTGGAGTTAGAGTTTCTACTGGACCAGATAGTGATAGTGTTGGATCAGCGACAACCGCTAGCCATTCAGATTTCCAGTGCAAATCTACTGCCTTTAAACAGCATCACCAACATCACAACAACCACCACCATCATCATCATTCTAAGCACAAGCAAATTAAGGCAAATCCAACGATTGGACGTAAATTCAATACAACCACATCATCAACAACAGCATCCGCAGCAGCGGCATCAACCAAAGACAAAACTAGACTCACCTATGCTCTAAATTCAATCTGTATTATTAGCCACCATCCCTTCTTTTCCACCTTTAGAGAGTGTTTATTTATTATGAGAAAATTTATCCAAGCTTGCGAAGATAAGGACCTGAGTTATATGCTCGAGTTGAGCAATAAACAATATCCATGCAATTGTCATTTGAAGCAAACTCCCACTCGCGTCAGGAGGGGCTCGCAATATTCGCATCAGTCGCAAGCTAGCCGAAGATCAATGGCCAATAATCTACACTGCAGGAGTTGCCCATACTCAAATCCAATTTGGTCCCTGCTTACAATGCCGGATATTGAAGAAAGTCTCATGTCAACTAATCACCTAAATGACGTTTCAGAAATCGAGGCTTGGATACTTAGATTTCTAAGTCTGCCAGTTCCTGTTCCGGAGAAGACCAAGATTGAGGTTGAGGTTATGTCGCCGCTGTTGAAGCAACCATTGTTATTTGCTTTACCAGATCATACGAGATTCTCGCTAATTGACTTCCCACTTCACCTGCCGCTAGAGCTACTCGGAGTAGAGACATGCCTCCAAGTGCTGACTTGCATTCTATTAGAGCACAAGGTCGCCCTGCAATCCAAAGATTACAACGCCTTATCAATGAGTGTTATGGCTTTTGTCACTATGATCTATCCACTAGAATACATGTTTCCCGTGATACCCCTACTACCATCGTGCATGAGCTCTGCTGAACAATTGCTACTTGCGCCAACACCATACATCATTGGTTTCCCCTCAAGCTTCTTCAAGTTCAAATATAACTTCACTCTACCAAATGACGTCTGGATTGTTGACTTAGACACCAACAAAGTCAAGAAGCCGCCAAACGTTGAAGACCTACCACCACTACCTGACCATGAAGGTTCAATATTGGTACAAAATCTGCAGAAGATACTTAACTCGATGTCGGGAGCGAATACAGTACTTCCAGGCGGAGCAAGTGCGTCACAGTCGGGCAACCTGACGCAAAATACGCTCCGACCGCATCCAAGCAGGCAAGTGACAACTATCACTCGAGGTGGAGCTGGTGTTGCCGATGAGGGACAGTCATCGATGCCGTCCTCGCCATTCAAGCGGCGATCATCAATAGCAGCGGCTGGTCAATTGTTACAATTTGCTGCTAATAAGCTAAGTGGTAATTCAACACCGACGGCGACCAGCAATCTTGGCTCTAACAGTGCACTAGGTACACAGCACCAGTCTCCAGAATCAACAAGTGGCAGGTCTTCGTTTGCTGCGCCTGCAGTGACGCCATCGTTCAATCCATTGGCGATTATCAACAATGATACGGATGAAGTGGATGTCGCTGTTCGCATTGCAATGGTTCGCTTCTTCAACTCGCAGGAGGTTTTAGCCAATTTTGTTGAGCACACTCGAACGATCCGCCTCTACCCGCGACCTGTCGTCTCTTTCCAAAAGAGCTCATTTATACAATCTCGAACTAAAATCTCGCCCTTCCTGACGCGGTTAGTTGAGACACAGGCCGTAGAGTATATGGCCGAATGGGCTTTGTGTCCAGATAATGTCGCCTTCCAAAGAATACAAACTGGTGTCTATGACCCGGCAACAATAGGCGACAAACCTAAATGGTACGGCAACCAATTGGACCCTCTCAAGTACCAAATTTGGGATGAAAAGAAGAAGGAATTCTATGAAGAGGTTGCTACTTTGATCAAGGACGCAAGTAGTGTCAGCGGAACAGCTAGTAGTACTGGTAAGATAAGCGATTATTATGAGGAGGATGAAGGAAAAGAGGGGGAGGAGGATCGAGTATCTGAGTTAGACGCTGAAAATGTATCGACCACTAGTACAAGAGATGGCCAAGATGCTATGGCACATGATATCAATAATAACAACATCAATCTGATTGGCGATGAGCTACATTCGGCATATGTCTCTTCAAATGACTCGTCGCCATGCTACAGTAGCGATGGTGAAGAGATCACAGAAACCAATTGGCCTGTTAGCGATAGGCCATTGGTCTACGAAGGTAGAGTGCTAACTTTGAATGACGTCATGAACATGCGACTTAAGAGATCATCCATCTCGAGCTCAATGTCAAGCAATGATAGCTATGGCAACAACCAAGTTATGCAATCTATTCCAGCCAACTACCAGCATGACTTGGGAAGATTTCCACCTGTTAGATGTGATATAAGCAAACATTACAAACCATTTAGCACTCTAGTTCACTCTAGATATGAGGCCGAGCGACTTTGCGGAGGCGCTATGACTTGCGATGATGGACCAGCGTCTGAACCAAAAGAGCGTCTCGAGGTGATTGATTCGTCCGATGATGACGAAAATGATTCCTCTAAAAACCAACCTGATTCGTCGTCATGTGATGAATCTGGAACAGAGGAGTTCGATTTCAACAGTATCCAACCAACAACAACTGCCGATGTTCAACCGATTGTCAGAGATCCAAAGTTATTTGAATCAGTTGATTCAGATACAATCGTTTCAAATGTCCATGCTGAAGCGCTGTCTATAGATGAAAACAATAATGTTAAAACTATCACCTCCTCGAGTGAGACGAATCCAATCAATGGAAGTATGGATAATATTTCTATGGCCAGTAGTAGTGTCGAAGCTCCGCTAACGAATCAACAACAAGACTTTGATAAGACTGCAGCTCATGATGATAATCAATCTTCTAAACCACAGGGCCCCATATCAGATACTATGAGCGCCATTATAAGCTCACAAAAAGCCAGGATGTCGAGTGGTGTCGCGAAACTAATTGACAGAGCTTCGTCAATCGGACAAGACGCCAAGATACTCAGACAGGGATCACAAGGTTCAGGTAGTTTATCGCCACTACCAAAAAGTGAACAGGTGGGGGCCTTCTTCGACCGTGTGACCTCCGAGGCGAGAGATGCCGTCAAGGAAGCCAAAGCTGCGCTTGATGTCGGTAAGGATGTACTAAAGACAAAAGCTATTCCCGTGGCTGATGCTGGTCGCCAGAAACTCTTGAAGAACTTGCAGAACATTGGTGAGAATCTATTCGAGGAAAGACGTGATAGCTCCGCCACAACAACGAGAGGATCGATTGACTCTACTAGTATGCAAGATAGTGGTCATTTGCTTAACAACAATAGCCAGGATAATGTAAGGCAAGCGACCACTCAGCAGTCAGGTACATCAAAAACCTCAGAGTTAAATGAGATTGCTGGTAAAGCCAACAGCATGATAAGTGGATGGTTGGGATCTAAGGCTACTGGCTTTGCCAATAGAATGCGTGCAGGAGCACGACCTCTGGGCCCTTTCCCTACAAGTAAGTATGATGCATGTTTCTGCTACATTCATGTGATGTGATAAATTTCCCGACATCCTGTGAGCCCACAATATGATTTATACAATTGTTTATACTGCACTCCCAATTACCACCCGTTTTTTAGTTCATGAATTAAATGCATGCTCACCACCCCAATCTCAATACGAGACCATACCCGAAAACCCCGAACCCGAGAGTAAGGATTATATTGAACAACAGCCGCGAAGAGCGAGAATCGCGGTTCCTCGCAGACATTCCCTTGCATGTGCCTCTATCACCACCAATACCAGATGGAAACTAGTCCAAAAAACTGTTTTAGCCCAGACTATTGACGAAGACTCCGAATTTGGTGATGAATCCGATTTCTTTGCAGGTCAAAAGTTGGTACAAAAAACGAGGCTTATTAGGCACTCAACAGCCTTGAACGATCAATCAGAGAAACCTCAGCCAATAAGAGCAACTCAAAGCGATGGAGATAACCAGCAGTTCTTGAAGGAGGTGACGAAGGCAGTACTGGCTGGAGAAGGACTCGGTTGGTTGAAATTGAATCGTGTAAAGAAGCTTATGGAGGACGAGAGCTACCGCGACTTGGTGCTATCACAAATCAATAGAAACATGGAGACTAGAATAAGGCCGGACGACCGTATTAGCGATGTACGCGTGAGCAAGGCAGTTTGTCGAGGCATGATTCGTCTTTGCTCGGCCGTTGTGTCCGGTCTCGAGCAGAGTTATATGCATAATAAGCTCGTAGGGATGGCAAGTGTTTTCTCTCTCCTAGAGCTAGCCCATACTCACTATTGGTTGAAAGAATCTGAGTCAAAAACTATCGGAATAAGTAAGGAGAGTAATGGTCCAGGTGGTAGGAAGCGGAGCTCTCTTGTAGACGTTGTCCACGCGGCTGTTGCAGCATCGGCATTAGGGGCAGATAATGATTCTCGTTCGGATGATGGAGGTAGCCTTGCAAACTACTCTACAAAAACAGGTGAGCAAACAAGATCTCTCCAAGATTCCAGATCATCCTCTCAAATTTTACATGATGAAAGGCATTCATCAGAATCTACTCGCTCGACTGATGAGCGTCTAAGTCAGGAACTCGAGCTCACTGATGCTAGCTCTCCTGAGAAAAGAATTGATGAAGCAGTTGATCATCAAAGCGAAGAGTCATCTTTACGAGAGGGTGATGCGCCACCAACTTGGGACCCCAAGCAGGGATTACCCAACATGAATCCCACAACACTGGCTAGTGGCATACCTCTAGCGCCTATTGATGCCGGGACAAGAATCTACTTGTATGAGGGTCTCTTACAAAAGGATAGGAGCCCCTTGTGGGATCAGATGCAATTTTGGGAAGAAGCTTTTCTTGATGCCGTCTCTCACGAGAGATGCTTGATTGGCATGGATCAAGGTCCAAGTGAGATGCTCGAGCGTTACAAGCTACTATATGACACGGACAAGAAGAGATTGGAGCATGAGGAGGATAGACTTTTATCGACACTATTATATAATATGACTGCCTTCATGGTCATGCTTCAAGTCAACAAACATAGCACCAAGCAAAAGATCCGGAGACTGTTGGGCAAGTGTCATATTAGTTTGGTCAATAGTGCGGAAATCAACCAACTTCTCGAGAGGATTGAATCTCTTAAGGGCAATGATATTGATCTGAAACCAATGGCTAGTCGACAGGTTCGTAGGCAGACATTCACTCTCCACGAGGGAACCGACGCAACTGGACCCATCGTTTTTATGGAAGTTCGCGACGACGGCCTAGTTCTCAGAGGATTAGATGGGGTCTTGATTGAGAGATGGTGGTACGAGCGACTCATCAATATGACTTATAGTCCCAAGAACAAAATTGTTTGCTTCTGGCGCAAATCTGATGGCCAGACATTGCTGAGCAAGTATTATACTAAGAAGTGTCAAGATTTGTACAATTGTGTCAAGGAATCCATGCAGCGAGCTGTCACTGCTAGGGGAGTCAACAGGGTTTGCTCAGAACTTGGAGGAGAATTTCCCGTTCTAGACATGAAGTCCGGTGAGGGAGGTATCCTTCAAGTTTGTCTCGAGGGTGTCGGATTATTGTTTGCCACCAGCAAGGTAAGTTGGAGAAAATAATACCCTATTTGCGGAAATGTAACTCTCTTGCTCTAACACTCCATCTCGCGAACTCTCGATTGTCTTTGTGAAAACTCACCAACTTTCTACTCCTCTCTCAGGATTTTGAGGTATCTATCGACTCCATTGACTCTTTCTTTCTCGCGTGCGTTGCTAGTCCGCTGACTTGTTCAAGATAGACGAGAACACGGGTTTTGCTAAAGATGAATATGATATTTGGTGCAATCCTCGAGGCTGATTGGTGGTGACCTGAATGGTGTAGGCTCACGACTGTTCCTGCCATTAATATCTTAACACTTGTTCATTGTGAGCCTCTAGTATCATGGCCTGCCCTCTATAGATCTGAGTTCATCTAGAATACATACACAAACCTACATTAGACAAACCACTAGACTAAAATAATATCCTTGATCAAGCTTCCATATGCACCATCTCCTGATTCTACACGAGTCAGTTGAGGTTAGAGTGCTTACATCACCATTGTTGCTAGTCCATAGTTTCACATAATCTACACCACAAGCTTGATAGTCGCTCAATTTCGTTTTGTAAAAACCTCTTTGAGTTTCAACTTATCCTCCTATCTACCCAATTTTCCACGATGAGCTATTTATATTTGACACCACTGCCAATCTTTTGTCTTGCTACTCGTCTTCTTGAGCAAATCAGAGTTCCGCTTTCACATGCCTCTCCAGTAGTTAGATAGTTGAATTGCTAATATCCTCATATCTTTATTCATAACTATCTTTCCTATCCACCAAATAACAACAGTATTTTGTACGACTGGAAAACATACGCAAATGTTTCACCCAGAAGGGCGGCACCTTTGTCCTGGAGGAATATAGTAAGTATGAAGACTTTAGTTGGGTTTAGTGGATGAGTATAACTAGATTATCTCATTAACCTTCCAATCACAAACGTCTCACCCACTTTACTTAGATCCGAAGAGTCATCAACTGATTCAGAAGCACTTCAGATCACAGATGGCGGATCAAATCTGTTACGCAATATTGTGCGTTTTTTCCTATGTTGCAGCTGGCCATAACAAGTCGTTACCCGCGGATACGAGGACAACAACAACAACACCATCATCAACGACTTGACCGCCAACTGATCAGCCATGGTATTAGAGAGAGAGGCTAGAGAGGGAGAGAGATAGATGACTGATCTGATTGCAAATTACGTATTCGCGTCACTCCTATTTAATCCAATAGAATAAATCTACTTTAGTTTTTATTTTAGGAGCCGGGCCAGCATCCATATTAGTCAACGTTACTATTGCAAATTAGCATTCGATATTACTTTCGTCTCCGACCAGAACAACCACCGAGTTTTGACTCGATATATCAATCATGCGCGCCGTTGGGCAAAACAAACTATTTGTAACCTGAGATGCCGTCACATCGGCCCCCGAGTGAAACGAGGTGAACTTTTTCCGCTTGCCCACCCGCATTCAGTTTTGGCACTGTGTTATCTATTCAGAGAGTGAGATTGAATATAAGTGAGCTATGAGAAAGAAGGAAGGGAATCTAGGAGTCAAGGTGGGAGATGAGGCCATATAGATCAATTTGTTACTGTTCATTCTACTCCAGCTAAACTTGGAAACATTTCAACGGCTGAAATTCTATGTGAAGCTTGTTTAGGAAGCATTCGCGTGTTGGTCGTTGTAGACGTTGGGTTAAACCGGAAATGTTCGATAGATGACGGAAGTGGTGCTATTTGAGCCCGTGAGCGTTGTGATCCTCCTGGTCGCAATGCATCACGAAGATGCAACTACAACTACTAGGAATGTAATGTTTCCTTTGAAGAATGATATTGACTGAGAGTAATGTGGGGGCAAACATAGAGCTCGTGTGGCGAGTGCCAACTTCAATGGTGGTCGTTGCAGTTTTCCCCAACTTTTGATGTCCATTCAGTTTTTCAGTGGGCTTAGGGCAGAGTTTGGGTTGCGCAATTCTCGTGCTCGCAAATTCGCCACTTCCTGTCTATCAGTAATCTCAATCTTGTTCGGTTAAATCCAAACGACGATGACAACGACAGCAACTTTTCTCCAAGCCTCCATCTTTTCAACTCTTGGAATCGAAAAATGTCAGGCAACCTGGCAAGCAACTGACCAACAACAACAACAACAACAACGACAACGACAACAAAACTATGGATTGTAGAGAGGATTTACTCTACCTATCCCTCGGTGCGAAACGGGCGACGGTGCAACCGAGATTCAACTCGCATTATCTCAGCAATTTCGTTCAACAACGAAGCCTACACGTTTTGGCCCCCGTTACCAGCCAACGAACGCTTGCATCCACTTGGTTGCCTCTTTTATTTGTCATCTGAGAGTTGTCGACCTCGCAGTTCTTAGTCAGGCTCGACTAAGAACTGAGAGTGGGACAACGACCACGACCAGAAACCAGCCTCACTATTTTTAGTTTCAGTGGTTCGGCCATCTGGAGCATGCAAACACACGAGCCAACCACCACCGAAAGTCTCTCGCCATTCTAAACATTCGCCTACCCTACGAAGGCTCGAGAGTGCAGACACGAGTCTCTACTCGGAAGAGATGGAACCGAACAGGTAACAGACCCTCAAAACTGAAGCTCTCGAGTGGACACTTACTAAACGAGAGCCAAATGGAACTACTAGCGATACTTGTATTGCTAGTGCCCATTAGGCTGCCTGAGTTGGTGCTACATTTTCAACTCACGATAGTATAGTAAGTATATGCGCTCGCGCTGCACGAGTTTGCTTGCTTTGGTCGACTGTCACTTGCGACATTTGCTCGTCTCGCGAACGATAGAATGGACCAAGCAGTTAGATGGTTGGCCAGCTAAGAGTAAAAGGGGGGACATTAATGGCAGTTAGTTATCACCTATAGAGTGTGGGCACTCAGTTCGCGCTACTCAATCGCTTACTCGCGACAGATATTTCATGAGTCGCCAAATTGACTGACAGATCCCCTAGATCGAAGTGCCAAATCAGAAGGCACCCAGGTGGATGGTCGATTCCGATTGGCTCGCTGAAGACTGGAGGCGAAAGTGCACTTTGGCTGTGACTTGGATCCACTTTAGCACTTTGCTTTACTCATGATAGTGATACTATTATGAAACAAGCTAGGGAGAAAATTATGTTTGTCTATGCTGGTGTTGATGTTGACGTCGAAGGTATCAAAGCGTGAGTATGTTTGTGTATGTGAATTGCTCGTGCAGTCGTCTAGATGGTTCCTAGACCACCAACAACAACCTCGACTACTACGCGGCATCCACTTCTCTAGTGGTTGCCTTTTTCTTTTGGTCCGCACATCGGTCGAACTCCGGTGAACTTCGAGCGAAAGTGATTTTTCGTTCATCGCTATCCAAGCGACTGAGAAGCAGAATGCTATACGCCAATCATGTACTCCAGTGGCAGCAGCATTCGAGGCCATCTAAATTGAAATAAAAAACCAATCGCAATGCTCGATTAGAATACCTACATTGTTTATACAATCCTAAATATAAATTAACTGGCCTCATGTCTCTGCTTGCAGATTGGCTCCTTTTAGTTGCAAATTCATCGACTCTCATGGCCAGTCAACAGGTTGGACCGGAAAGCATGATCACAAGGTGAGCCACTGAAAAGCTTTGGGGCAAGCGCATCGGTAACAACTTTGCTCAGCTTCAACTTTAACTTGCCGATGAATTGCAGTTTACCATCCGCTGAACAAATGATCGCCGCTTTTTGAGGGTTGTAGGAGAAAAAATAAGGCAGCTCACGTTCGATTGTTTGTTTGACTAGTTTTCATCTCTCTCCTCCTCTCGTTAGAGGAGGCGGCCGACAAAAGAGTAAGCGCGGGCCTCACCTGTCAGCAGCGCGGCCAATAACCAACTGCCAGCTATCTAAACTCCACCACCTGTCTCTCTCTCTCTC
>WNKI01000005.1:1013934-1057227 GCA_015350385.1 Aculops lycopersici | reverse complement strand
GTCATAATACTCCTCTCTCTCTCTCTCTCTCTCTCTCTCTTTCTCTTTACAGTCCCCCGTCGCTGGCATTAGTCGCTGGCCGAGTTGGCTCGCTGTTGCGGCCTCCGCTTCCACTCTCTCGGGTGATGATTATAATAACAATCCATTAGGTCGAGCGCACGAACTTAGAATTTGCGTTTGCTCTTTCGGTTCATTCAGTATCCTCTTGCTGCGCCAGAACTGTATTCGAGCGGCTGACTGCCCCGCTCCTCGTACACACAGAATGCGAAATGGCGCCGACCACTGGTTCACAACAAAGAGAGGGACGAGAGTCTCACATCAGTAATAACTGTGCCTCCCGTACCTCGATTATTTGACCACCGTCGCCGCCGCAGCAGCAGCATCAGGATACGGCACAGGAGGTATTTGGCTCACACGTGGCACGGCTAAGCGCCGACACGTGCACAGGAGACACCGACGAGCAGCAAGTTGAACAGACGAACGGCCAAACGGACCATAGAGTGTCCATCTGTCTGGTATATAGATGGATGTGGGTGGTGGATTCAGTGGCCAAGAAACAAAGTTTATCCTTGAAGCGCAATTCAAGCAGAGCAAGCAGGTCCCCAATTTCCGCTCTCTATTCAGGCTGCCGCAGCGGCGGCCACCAGTGCCACCAATGCCGCGGCGCCGTTGCAACACAAGGCTACCGGTGCGAGCAGTCCGCGGCGCTGAGGGAGCGGCGAGGAAGACGACGCTTCGCTGGGCGAGCCAAGCGTGTTTAGCTAGCGCTTGGCTAGCTTCACTTGACTGCTGGCTTCCATTGGAGAGTGCAAAATAAGTAAACAACAAGCCGAGATCCAAACGAACAACGGGGATGGAAGCGGGCAAAAGAGCAGCAGCAGCAGCAGGAACATCCTATCGCTGGGGGATTTGGCCATTCGTAAAACAGGCCACCGCTCCTGCTGCCGCCACAACAGAGAGTGGCAGCCGCAATTTTAGGATGCTGCCACTGCCACTTGTATGCCAGCTTTGTCTCCTCTTTCCCCAACTTCCGCTTGCCAGAAGCTGGCTCTCTCTCACTCTCTCTAGAGAGAGGGAGAGCGAGAGGAGCATCCAAGTTGGAGACTCGATCGATGGAGCAAATGGATTGTCGTCGACGTGAATGACTAGCAACTGGGCCGCTTTTTTGGCGAGACACTCTATTTTGCGCGCTGTTAGGCTAAGCAAATCAAATGGCAGTGGCTGTGTGAGGACTACGAAACAACGTCCGCCACTACGCCGCGGCTTACAGCCGATAGCTCCGACCGGCGGCCTAGCTGCCAGTCACTCACTCACTCACTCACTCATTGGTAGTTTGATCGGCAACAAACGATTCCACAACAGCAACCACCACCACCAAAAGCACGGCGAGCCAAATAGCAGTAGCGCCCGCCGACAAGCAAATTGGAAGGCGCCCGTCTGGCTGGTCGTTAGCTGGCGCCTAGTGGCGTTTCTTTGAGCTCAGGCGGCTTCCGTTTTGCGTCGCGTTGTATTACGTTGTCTCGCGAACAACACATACCCACTCACAGTGACTCCGCGGCCAGAGGGAAGAGCCAGTTGGTCGGTTGGTTGTTTTTGGATTTGCGCTGTTGGCGGTTGGCTCGTGGCTCGTGGCCCGGAGTCGGTGGTTGTGCCGCTGGCAATGGCGGCGCTAGGCGCTCCCGTTGCCGCTGTGTGCGCTATGCGCCGCTGCGACTGGCTCTCGTCCGCTCACTCGTTCTGCGCTCGATACGCGCAAGCTCAAACGCAACACGCGCCCAACGCACCAATTCCCTACCCCCCTTCGCCGCCAACTGGCCCCAAGCCACCGTGTGGCCCCCAGTGGGACCCGCGGGCAGCGACAGCAGCAGCAATCGCAATTGCAGTGGCAGCCACATTGACGGTGGTGGTCGCGCGCGCATTAGTTTCGACACAAACACACACAACAACCAAGCAGCCTGACGCAAGGCGCATTGCCTTTGCCTTTGCCTTTGCCTTTGCCTTTGCTCGTGGCTCGTGGCGCTTCCTTCTCGCAATGCCACCAACGCCACCGCTCCTGCTGCCTGCCACGACCATAATCTAGCGCCGCCACTTCTGCCCACTTTTTCATTGGGGCCAACGGTAAGCAAGCAAACGCTAGCTGCTATCACCGCCACCACCACCACCACACTAGACAGCAAAAGCGGCCACCGAGTTGCCGTCACTCTGGCTGCTCGATGGCAGCCAGAGCGACGCGAGCGCGAGATAACGACTCGAGCGCATAAATAGGGAGCCAGTTTGACGTACAATTGCCATTCACTCCGCCGACTTCATCAGTAGTACTTCAATCTTCTCGCTTCTCGGATCATGTAGGTGCAGTAAGAGTAGTGAGGTAACGAGGGAGAGCGAGGGACATAGACAACGAGAATGAACGGTGTGAGAGAGAAGGGTGAAGGAAGAGAGAGCGATTGGCGAGGACGCCAGACGCTTACCTTTCAGTCTTGTTCCTAGTCTCCAGTCTAAACTCAAGCAAGAGTCATAGTCTCTGTTGTAATGGCAAATCAGCAATATTTACCCCACACAGTTGCAAGACCAACAATCGGAAGTTCAGCAAACGATAAAAAACAACATGGATGACGACGACTTTAAACAACTGATGAGGCAGCAATAAAATCTAATTAATAGTTGCAGTTTTAACTAAAAGTTGAAACATAAACATGATCTCGGTCCATAATGATTATAGACGCGAGTCAAGCTGAGAGTTGGACAAGCTAACAATGCAAAAAGATTCCCCTTCTGTCGACCCTATGTACCATCATCTCAATGACGCCGCATCTACGTCTCGATTTGCGCGTCAGTCGCTAGCTACCTGCGCGTTGTTTGTCGTATTTTGTTTCATTTCCTCGCAGTCGTTAGTCAGGTAGATTATGAAAGTCCAAAAAGGAAGTTAAGAATTGAGGGCACGTTCAAGATGGAAGTTGAATATTAGAAGATAAGGGTCATACAAATTGAGTATTCATCCGTGTTCTCTGACTAAACACGCAACCACCTCAAAGGCACGCGGTGAATGCTTAAATTGAAATGACCAGCGCATCAGAGTCAATAAAATCGCTCAGAAATTAAAGTCGATTCTTATTTCTAAATGGCATGGATAGATGAAATTTTACCTAGCCACAAACTAGAGCAACTAAAATCAAGTTAATAATATGAACCAGAAACTCACCATACAGGCCTTTGTATACAATCATCATCAATCAATTGATAAATCTAAATATAATCGTTATCTTTGCTCCTCTTTTACTTGATTACTCTCGATCTTGTTCTCGTTCCTAGATCAGGATAGAACCAACTTTTCGTTCAGCATCAACTGAGTCTTGCTCAAATTTGACAAATAGATCACCATTAACAAGTCTTTCAACACCGAATTCATGGCCTCAGTGTTAGCGGCGTCGAGAGGAATCACGTTCTCAACCATCGACATCAACTGTCTTCCAATATCGTTGCAATTTGCCGGCCTCGAAGCGGCGGAGGTCTCGTCGATTAGGATCTTTTCGTCGATAAAATTTAGTACAGTTGACAGAAGTTGCGTAATTTCGTCGCATGATTTCAATACGGCATCCAATTCACAATCTATCGGCGCTCCCTCTGGCTCAGCCATGCTGTTAATACATGACTTTAGGGCCACTAACTCGGTTTCATAACCAGCAACTATGGATAGCGAGCTAACTTGTGAGAACATAGTTCCTTTTGATCGGTCGTCACCGTTTGGAACACCAAAGTTGCATGATACGAATGCCTTGATGTCGATTCCCTTGTCTGTCGTTGGATCGACGCAAATGTGAATGGGGTTTGTGGTCTCACGCGAATAGTATTCGTCCAGAACAATTGCGTAGTCGTCTGAACTTCCCGGTCCTACAGCAAACCAGCCAACAATTACCTCATTTGGGTTAACTTTCCTATGTAGATCGCCAAGTTCTCTGGCTAGATTTAAATCAATATAAAGTTCTCCGTCCTTCTCGCGGTATAATACAACAAAACAATTTGATACCTCTACGTTGCCCAATTTGTCGACATTGCCTAACAAGGTTCCAAAAACTCTTGGAGTCTTTCTGGATCTCCGCTCGAATGAATCGATAATATTGAACAATACTACCGGATGAACTTTAACATCTATGATAGACATGGTGACGATGGGTGTTTGTTATTGTTTCCTTGTTGATATATTTCTAGTCTTGACAACTACCTAGTGTGTGCTGCTTACAAGAGACAATGTGGTCATATAATTGTAGGCAATTGTCACGGAATGAGAAATCAATATGCTATCGCCTAGTTAATTGCTTGTAGTTTTAGCTTGTTTTGATAAATAAATATTTTTTAGAACAAGATTGATGTTCCAATCGCAAACCAACGTGCTGAAAATAAATAGAAATCCATCTGCCGCATGTGGATGCCGAATCAGACGCAAAGTCTGTGACCAATGGACATCCAGTTGCCAAGTTAGCCGGCTCAACGTGCGTCGATCGCAACGCCACCTTCGGAACACCATACAAACTACACTCTGTGTGGCGCAATTTTCAAATCTTCCGTTTGATCCACATTTTACTACACCATTTTTTCTCTCTTTCTCGCTCTCTTTTCTCGTAACGCATCTTTTTGTGCGTCTCGCTCTCGTCCACCGCCAATGATGGTGAAAAAAGTTATGGCGACTTCAGTTCTAATCGCCGTAGCCGTCGCAATTACCTGCAGCCTTTCTCTCTCTTATGTGTGTTGTTGTTGTATGTATTTGGATTTGGAAAAGTGAAGTTAACCGTGTGTTTTGTTGTCCAAATGAAAACATAACTTTATAAACAAAACTCTACATAGTCTGCGGGGCATCCAATGCTAAAATTTACTTCAAGCCTAATACTCAAACCAAAGGAACTTTCATTAGAAGGAAAAATTATTGTTATTATTATCATCATACCAGTACCTGAATAGAATACTCAATCTACCAATTTAAACCGAAGTTGCATTGCCTCACATTTGAGCATAAAAGCCCCGATATCATAGGCCACATAATTTGCCAAAATTATCATTCTAATTATTAGAACCTAATTCCCGGTTGACACATGAGAAGCCAAATCACGCTTGCACCTCTAATGCTCACACATCGAAATATTGATGAACAACATATTAAATCCTTGAATGTGAGTTATCACACCAACCAACCTCAAGCAAGCGAGCAAGCATCATAACGTCACAATCGACAATCAATGAAGCCAACCCCACCTCAAACACCACAAGAGTGCCATCTTGATGAACTCGGTTATTGTTTTGTTAGAAAATGCATCGAAATTATCGAGTCGCGAGGTCTGGACGACCAGGGTCTGTACAGGATCGGTGGCGTCAACTCGCGCGTAGCCCGATTGTTACATATGTGCCTTGATAGGAAAAATTTTAACCCAACTACTGGTAAGGTCAATATGCCTGATTTTAGTGATCCAGTTGATTGGGAAACTAAGACAATCACTAGTGCCTTGAAAAATTACTTGAGAAATCTCTCTGAGCCTTTAATGACTTACAGTTTGCATCCAGTAGTTATAGAGGCGGCCAAAATTGAGGACCTTGAAACTAGATCTGATAGTATCAAGAAACTCATTCAACAGTTACCAGTTAGAAACTTCACTTTGCTCAAGATACTCGTTAAACATCTCAAAAATGTTGCCAGTCATTCGCAAACGAACCTTATGACAGTCTCAAATTTAGGTATTTGTTTTGCTCCAACCCTGATGCGAGGCCCGGAGGAGACAGCTTCATCTATAATGGAGATCAAGTACTCAAATGTTGTTGCTAGTACCCTGATTGAGGATTATGATTCCATATTCAATGATCCGAGATTGAATCTAATCCATCAACAGCAGCAGCAGCAACAAAACAATCAAAATCAACCACAGTATCATTCAAACGACCATCTAAATAGCCATAACAATAACAATAATAGCATCAACAATAATATCCAACAAAATCATCAACATCAAGTGCAGTTCACAACAAGCACACCTCATCCGATGATTCAACAAAACCATGACGAGCAATTCGGATTAGGCCTACCCCCACCACCGCCATCAAATAACCAAAGGCAGCAACAGCAGCAAAGGATTACTCAACAACAAAACCAATACCTTCACTCTCAGCAGCAACAACACCAACAATCAAACTATCCTGTAGATAGTAGTATTAACTGCCCAAACAAACCTTTCAAGTGCCAAAATGGTAACAGCAACGATCTCGCCCAATTCGCGCTGAAGAGTTATGATCATCCACCACCTAGTCGGCCAACACCAACTTTCATATCCACAAGCTCTATACCATCCTTAGATATTAGACCGATCAACGATTTGAAGACATATTCCTATGATCAAGCGTTAATGGTTCCATCTGAGCGGCAACATCAAAACAGCTACAACCCGATGGGTGGCTCGATGAACAATTCGCTGAATTACATCGGCTTTCCAAACAACAACAGTCAACCTTCAAGCCATATGAATAGTCTCAATTACTCTTCAAACAGTCTCAATAGTGGAACTCTCGGTGATCATCCATACATAAACCAGTCAAATTACATTAACCAACAAAACTCATATCCATATTACTCATTGAACGCTAACAAACTGCCATATCGTTCAAACAAAGTTGTGACCCTCTACGCTTGTGTCGCAGATACTGAATCAGAACTGTCATTTGGTCCAAATGAAGTTATTGTTGACGGTAAGTGATAAAAATCTATCTATCTTATACCATCTTAAGAATTATCAACCAACTAACATGACCGTCACATTTTTAAATAATCTCACAAATCGATAGTTCGGAACTCTGCGGAAGTCGGCTGGCTTATTGGAACCTTGGAGCGTAACGGCCAACGAGGCCTGTTACCAGAGAACTACGTAAAATTCATATAAAGTTTCAAAATCAATACAAAAGGAATAAACAGTTCATATGAAGTTTTCTCTGTTAAACAGAATGCTGATTTGTGCAAGTCTTTATAGTTTTCGGGCAGATAATTTCAGTTTACTGCCGCGAATATAACTAATGTTGATTTGATTCGTAAAATTTTTAAACATTGTCATTGTTGTCTAGTCCCAGTCGATCTTGAACCTGGTAACTCGAGGATTTGTGGCGAGGATATTTCTTTGTAACTTGTCAAAGATGGGTTTTGCAGGCGCGTTCTCACGCAACTCAGCGTCAACATACTCATTATTTACATAGTAACCCACTCTCAAGAACTCCTTGCCTCTATAAGAGCAAGATAGTAGGACAACTGTAACGCCCACTGCGTCTTCCACGGGTATTTTGGCGGAATCAGGTGCCTCGGCCTTGAACAAGAACATGTGCCGACCTTCTGGTACGGGGCCAACATACACTGTGTCGAGGGTCTGATCGAATTCTTCCGTCTCCGCGCTACCGACATAGATGATTTTCCATTCTAGATCTTCCTTCAGGTCTTCTATACACTCAAATGTGATCTCAAATTGGAAAGGATTACTGAATGGGGATGGATTGTCAAGAACAACGACATTAACAACATGTACCTTGGCCATTGGTCAGTTTGTATTGGTTATAGATTTGCCTGTCTGGCCACTTGAAAGCTAATGGAGTTCTTAAATTTTTCCTTTCCTCCGTGATTTAAAGCGTTCTTATTTTGGGGGTGATTTGTGTGGAAAAGTTTCAAGTTTTAATAGGATAAACAATCAAATGATGACTAATAGGTGACAACCTCTGAGTTGACCAAAGAGTTGAAAGAGGAGAAGTTAAAATTGCATTTGGTATCGTGGGTTGAGACAAGAGCGAATTCGTGACAACCGAGACTTCGAGCGCGAATTCAGATCTGCCACACAATGTTGGCAATGAAGTAAAGAAAGCCAGTTGCACCGCCAACAGAGGCGGCAGCAGCGTCAACAACAACAGAAACCGCGGGCTTCAGGCCGTCACCGCCCCTTGAACGAGCTCACCCGAAGCTCGCGATTAGCCAATTCTTGAATTAGTGCGTGATAACCTGGTGCGAGCCCGTAGACTTGGGCGCATTGTGAAAACAATTCGGGACAAAGAGGCCCTGCGCTCGGGCCAGTTCAAGAAGACCGGCCTCGGAAGACTGCAGAATGAGCGCCAAAGTTAGTGACTGCAGGATGAATTCCTGCACGAGCTCGCTCACACACAGAGACGTGCGACACACCGAGAGACTCTGGGTGTCTGTGTGCTGAACGCATGGTTTCCTCTACCTTACCGCAACAGCTATCCTGCCTCTTGATATTGTTTTTGATGAGGTACAAAAAGCCAAAGTGCAGAGGCATTTTGGCGCCCAAATTCTGACGCAACAACTTGCTAAATTGGACCGGTAAATTACACTCTGCCGCTAGGAGCGCATTAATCTTAATGTACCTGGCTTCCCAGGATTTTCCTATTCAATCTGATTTACAATCTAGAACCATAAAGCGAGGACGCAAATTCGGAATGGAGAATCATAGGAAAAATTCGAAAACTTTGCGTGGAGCTCCATTGCCGTGTTCAACAGTTTCCACAGTTATCCCCAATTGTCCTGGCTTCTCGGTGGTTGTCGTGGTGGTTGTTTTGTCAATTGTCATCTTAACACCTCGACTCGGATGATTTAGGAATCTTCTTCTAATGTCCTCGAATGGAGCATTACGTAGCTCATACTTGCGCCTAGCGATCATTTCATCGTATTCCTCGCCACTCATCTGACTATGTCTACCATTAATCTCCTCATCCTTCTCCTGCACTGCCTTGGCTAACTGGCGACAATTGCCCAAAATATTATGGAATCTCTCCTGAAGATTCTTATTGCTTGTAATAAGTTTGGACTTGCCTACAGCATTCAAAGCCATCATTGCCTTGTTCTCAGAGCTAAAATTGAGTGGAATATCGAGCTTGCTCAGATCGAAATTCTCAGTGTCACAAACCTTCAGTATCTTGAATAATCTCTCAATCTTAGCGTAAATTTGTCTAACCTTCTCCTTATTGGACTTTGGATCTCTCCCGGTAACCGCTACTGTTTCTGCGGCCGGCTTCATCGAATGTCCTGTCGTATCAGGTGGACTTGCCACTGGCTCCTCGTCGGCTGGTTCGTTGAGATCGAAATCAAACGCATGAGCTCCATGCGAAGTGCTTAGTTGTATAGTTAATAGCGACAGCAAGTAAGCTGTTAGGATCAGCAACAGGACTGTCCCAAGCTTGACCTTGGACTTGGCATTCATTTGGCTGGCTTCTGGTACAGTCAGAATATTCTATCACGATCAGTTGCACGTTCAATCAAAAAAGAACGTTGAATGTTTTGCATTTACTGAGCTCATGCGACGCTACCGTGAAAACAATTCCCCAATGGACTAGGCAAACAGATGAACCCTCTGTTGAGGTGATGGTGGCCTTGCTTTAGAGGAAACCACTCCTACTGCTGCAATATCACCACCACTCGTGTTGAAATGTCCTCTCCGCATATCTTATAGCAACAACAATAATAACTAGTAGCAGGTGGTTCTATTTTTGGGATAGCGGGAACAACTATGTACAACTCGAGCAGTGGCATGGGAACTGACTGCAATTGGCTAGACAACAACAAGGAATTTGACGACAAAAAGAGATGAAACAAAAGAGTACAACAAATCTCAGCGAGGAGGGTGAGCTCAGTTTGATTCGATGTAATGATGTGGTGGTGGTGGAAAATATTTGTAGATTCAATTTAATTCTTATACCTAGAAAGTCAACACTTTTTGTAAGATGCGACGATGACAATGATGGCCATTCAACAGGTGAGAGCACAACGAGAAACAGGTGCCACTTCCGCTTTGCACTCAAATAATTCGGTTTTCACGGGACAACTCAACCTGTTGTCATCATTAGTTATGTGATAGTATTGCTTTACAAGTAGATGTGAAAAAACAAATCTCACTCTTGTTTTTGTCAATCCCTCAATTCTCAACCCCGATTCCTTTTTCTTCTCACTAATAGTACCATTTCATTTCATCTCTTATCCAAGTAGTTGATCTGCTCACACTGATCGGCTTACAATAATCGGGTTACACAGTTTGTTGGTTTGTTTGGGTAGTTATCCTAATGTTCTAATATGAGAAGTGTGTATGTGTGGTGATAATGATGATGGCGATGATGTTAAAGTATTTAGCATAAAACAAGTGCTTCTGTAAAGTATGTGATCGACTAGAAACTTGAGTCGAATTTTCGCTCGCTCATTAGAATAGTTTATAATCAATGATAAACTTGCAAGGTAACCCCCTTAAGACTAGTGTTTGTGTATTCATGTGTTTTTTGGTTTCGGTGGTTTAAAATCTGATTGATCGATTGATTGGTGTTATCCAAATGTGTAGCTTTTGTTTTGGTTTTCTAGTTGACTAGATGAGTTCTAAAACTTTAGGTTGAATTTTTCATGTTGAATATAAACTATATCAAATCAAGTCAATAAGCGTACTTTGTATGCCTCTATTTATCAACTTAGATGTATAAATTTAGCACAGCTAATATCAAAGTTTTCTTTATGGCAATAGAATGAAGATTTCGTCTTGTATCGCCGTGAGTTTCCATGAACCTTTTGACAAATTGTGACTTATTGTTTGTCGAAATTCCGATAGTTATCACGCGACCATTTAAAATTCATTATCTCTACTTGAATAGTGAGAGATGGTTGGTATAAAACTTAACAAATACCAGTCACCCTCTCGCTCTTCTCCGGTTCGCCCATCTTGTCACTCCAGATCTCCCTGGTTATTAATTCGTTTTCTTTTAATCCTAATTCATGAAGCTATGTGTAAATGATTAATTACATCACAGAACTTTCCTTGTCATCCATCGAGATTCGTCCATTTTTGTTTGATATTGTTTCTATAAGTGAACAGGTAGCTGTAGCCTCTCATTCAATCAGCACCATCTAAGTGGCATCCCGCGCGGTCTCTCCGCGCCTTCCTTGACCAATGGTTTGTGGAACTCTTTGCCCTGTTGCGAGTGGACCGTGGACCAGCAATTCTCGCAAAAGTATTGCAAACAGGTTACATTAGCGCAGAAGAAAGGTGCAAACTTATTGGCGCACCTGGCGCCACGACAGGCATCACAAAATTGATCGTCTAAAACGTAAGGCTTAATCTCAACCCTTTTCTCGATCTCACTATGGTGCAAGTGAACAAACCTGGCGCTAATGGCGGCAATGTAACTCTGATGGTTGCTAAAAGCGACCCGACCGGCACCCTTAGGATACTTAAGTTCCGGATCGGTATCTATGCCAGCATAGCAGACTCCTCCGTAGAGATTGTTCATAATATTGGCGAGCTCTGATGCCTTTAGCGGTCTGGGAACTCCACCAACGAAGACTGTCCTTCGCGGATCAAGTGCTAAAGTTGAATCCAATACATAATCCGCATCACTCAAGCGCCAAGGTCTAATTTGAACCAACTTGTCCTTGATAGTTGGACTCGAAACACACAAATATAACTTATCATCCTCGTGAAGACAGGCATCAATCAATGCCTGAACTGACGCCTCATCGTGAAACATAAAAAAGCGTAGCCCTTTGGTGGAAAATATGATTTGCTCTCGGCCTTGTGTGGCCAATCTACAACTAACGATCCGAAGCGCCTAAAGCTGGCCTTGATTTCCTCCTCGTCAATATCTGGCGGCAATCCACCGACAAATACCTTCCTCGAGAATCGTTCGCTTCCATCCGAGTTCATATTCAATGAGTTGTCATAGAGACTCTTGAGAAAGTTGCTCGTCGACGTTGACTGGTGGTGATGGTTGTTGTGGTGTTGCTGAGGTTGGTGGTGATGATGGTGGTCGTTAAGTTGTCTGACTTGACTATTAGTGCTGGTGTTTGCACCAGCACCTGCATTTGGCGCCATGAAGGGCAATTTGTTGCGACGTCCACCTCCGAATTTGCCTGCCCCTCCATTATTTGCCATATTTCCTATCGCCGAACCACTATTCCTAGCCACGTGCGAGTATCCACCAACACCACCCACGATACCAACACCTCCAAATGTATGCTGTTGTCCATTTGGAACGCCGTCTGCATCTGAGACTTGGTACTGAGAATGGCGACTCGATCCCGAGTAGAGCGACTGGTGCTGTCCAACACCGAAGCGATTGGGATGAGGCAGCTGGTAGCCCGAGGGCGGCTGTCTCTGCGGCTGAGATGAAGAGGCGGCGCCAAGGATTGAGAGTGGCGAGAACAAGGAGTTATCTGGAGCACCCGATGGAGTTGATGTTGACGACGGTGAGGAGCCAAGGAGTTGCTGGTATTGGAGGTGGAGTTGCTGTTGAAAGTCGCCAAACATAGAGAGTCTTGCCTGAATGAGATTCTCGTAATTTTGCGAATGCAGTATGCTCGAGTAGGACCTAGAGCCTGAAGTTAGCGAGGACATCGGCGAGGAGTCGAGATGACCACCTGTGCCAATACTCCCGCCAACTTGACTTCCGCAACCACCGAAGGGACCTGAGGAGCTTAGTGGCGAGGAGGTCAGCGAAGAGGATGACTGGGCGCCGCCACCACCGCTTCCATTACCCGACAGCATATCTTGGATATTTAGCACATGCTGTTTCGAGGCGGCCGCGGATTGTTGGACTTGAATTGGTGTTGGATTCTGGTTATGGCTATGATTCACAGACGAGGAGGTGGATGCTTGATTGCTAGTGTTATGATTGTTGTCTAGTAGAGATTCGATTGCATGGCCATGATTATAAGTTGAAAATAGATTATTAGAAGTATCACTTGTTGGTGTAGTTGTGGTTGAAGTTTTGTTAAATTGACCCATGAGATTGCAGCCGCCACTATTATTACCACCACCTCCTTCAATCGGTTTGACACTGGCACCACCCGTCGACTCTTCACCGCCTACCTGCATGATTCCATTATTTGGATACGCACCATCACCACCACTGGTTGATTCATTCAGGTATAGAGCCGAGTAGATAGGCATGGTGCCGTTGGCTAGTGTCGTCCAATTTGGTTGCTCCTGCTGATGCTGCTTATCTATCGGCTGATTGGTGTGGTCAGTTCCTGTCAAGTTGGCCAGCATATCTATAGATTACGATGCAGCTTAAGCGGCAATTGGTGGGTTCAGTTGTCTAAGGTGGCGCCAAAAGTTGGTTCTGTTGCAGTTGATGACTAGAGTCCAGTGGCGGCATTTTCTCTCAGATGCAATACAATAGTGGTAATTATAATAAAGCTCTAGGTAATAATAATTATAATAATTACGGTAATAACGAAGCTTTGGTAGTTACATGATATTATTCATCTGCTATTAGATGATAACAGATAATTTGTTTGAGCTAAAATAATAATAATGATATTATATTAAAAGTGTCTAAATTTAGGCTGCTCGTTAAATCATCTTGTATTTCATTTGCTAGTTCGCGTCACAAAGCTAGTGGCAGAATATGATAATAAATAGTATCAAAATAAATAGACCTAATGTTATTGAATAGAGGGACTTGGATTATCAGCAAGTTGTGACGACGATTATGTGATTAGCAGAAATATATTGTATATTGGGTGAGTTTGGGTCAGCTGGTTTCAATTTCTGTTCTTACTAGTCGCAATTTAAAATTTGCAGCTTCTATTCCTGGCTCACTCGCCTGCTTGCTCGCTCGCTCTATTGATTGCTTGCTCGATGAGATGAGATGATGATATAACCTCCAGCTGAGTGGCTTATATTTATTTAATTTTGTTCCATTTAGTGAGGAAGAGAGCTTGAAATAGGCGATGATAAGTAATCGACGCTTGCGAGGATGATAAGTGCTCGTCGGAGTTTTGGAGGCGGCCGCTGGAAAGGAGTATGGCGACTAGGAGGATTTCGTCTAGTCAAAACTAGAGGCGAGCATATATGAGACAGCCTAGTGGCAAATGTTAGTGGCTTCAGTTGAGTAAAGCTTGTGACTGTTGATGAGATAGAGAAAGTCTCGTCGTCGACGTCGTTTTGGCAAGCTAGTTGGCTGGCAATATAATCTAGCAGCAACGACAACAACAACAACAACAACAACTACTGCTACTACTACTACAATTTCTCTCTTTTGGCGTTCGTTCGCTCGCTCGCTCGTTCGCACAACAGCAACAACAGGAGCGGCACTTTCATAACACAACACACCGCACAGAGGAACTCTCTCTCTCTCTGCTTTCAGCTCTCGCCTCTATGCTTATGAATGCGAATGGTCGCTGACACACAGTAGCCGCCGCCGCCACTACTATCACAGCAACGATAGCATCAGCAACAACCCTTTCCTACTTGCAGCCGTATATATTGGCCCTGAAAAGTGCCCAACTTCCTTTGATTCGATCTGATCTAATTGATAATCTAAGAATCTCGATACATAGTAGGTGATTAGAAATTTGAGTGTGTATAAATACTATACAAGCTACTAGACTCCTTCGTCCCCTCGACTGAGTGACTGCCGCCGTCGCAACTCGCAGCTCGCGCAAATGCAAACTGAGGCGTCAGCTGGAGGCGAGCGAGCGGACGGCCAGCGACTCAAATACACACACAAACACATACGCACACAAACATGGGAAAATTCTGAGTGCGCGTCGTCGTCGTTGAAGTTGCATTCGACGCCCCATCTAGAGCGTTTCCCTTTCTCCATTGGCCTCAGCGGGTGCGCACCTCTGCGCGCATAGAAAACGGCAAGCTAGCTTGCCAGCGCCTCGTGCGAAGCTAGTTCCAATCTTTCACCGTCGGACTAGGGGGAAATGCACCGCCCTTTAACTGGCCAGCTCGGGCTGCCTCATTGGAGGGGCGAGCCACTGAGGGAGCGAGCAGACGAGCAGCTGCTGATTCGGATGAAGCCAGAGGGGCGCATAGTCTATGCATTAACGCGTTCGGTTTCTCCATGTTGCAATTGCTGTTGCTAGATTGCATTTGCAAGAATCGTCGCCAGTGGCGGTTGTGGTGGTGGCGGCGGCGGTGGTTGTGGTATTGCCACACTCTTGCTTTCGCTCGAATGTGAATGAATGTGACAGCGACAGCTAGACTGTCTGCCGCTCGCTAGTTAGTCTTTTGTCGCCAGCCGATCGGCCGGCCGACTAGCTTGCTCACTGGCGAGCCAGTGGCGATTCCAAAATGACAACGATAGCAAGGAGAATGAGAGTGGAAATAGGAGTAAGAATGAGAATGAGAATAAGAATGAGAGTGAGAATGAGAATGAGAAAGCAACGGGCGAGGGGAAGAATGTTGGCATCCCTGAGCAAAGCGACTGCACAGACTTCACACTCGCACACTCGTCGCCATAACTGACGTCTCGCGCCCGTGGACCTTCTATCTGGCAAGCTAGCTAGTTGGCTGGCAAACTGGCAGAAAACTGGCTAGCTTGCAATCGAATGCCCATACGCGCGAGACGCCGCGTCAAACGCGAGAAAACCTCTACCCGATTGTTGATGGCGACGAAGCTAGCGAGTTGGAGTAAGGCAGCAATAGGACGCTACGTTAACAACTAGAACTGGAACTAAAAGTGAAAAGATCACTCATTCGCATTCACACTCTCGCCAACTCGTTCACTTGGCAACTAGAGACACTACCGACGAGCCAGCCAATTCGTTGTTGCCGATTGTTTTAACGTAAGCTCTAGCGCAAGAACGCGCCCCCAACTTCCGCTTGGCACGCCCCTCAAGCTCCACTTGCCGGCGCCACTTTTGCACCACAAAAGCCAAGCGAGGCGATAATAAGGTTAACTCTCTCCCACTAACTTCCACGGTTTCCTCTGTCTATTTATCCAGTTTCACCTGAGTCAGCTGCTCTGTGTCTCTTCGTCTCTATGGTCGCTCCGTTGCTTTTCGTCAGTCAACTTTTCGCACAGTTTACTGCTCGCTAAGTTGGCCAAAAACGCAATCGTCTCTTAGGTCGCCGCTTGTTTGTCGCCGAATTTACAAACCCACAGTTTGGCCGTGAGCTTGAGCCTCAAATTTCTCCCTTCCCTCCATTGGCCTCAACTAAACAAAGACGCAGACAACGTAGCGACAGCAGCAACAAGAACAACAAAGATTTCCGATTCCAACTCCAACTCCTACGCCAAGCTATTAAAGCGGAAGCAGCGATAGCATCGCGTCCATTGGTTGTAGTCACTGGTGCCACCGCCGCCACTACCACCACTATCACTGCCACCGCCTGCCTGCCAGCCAGCCAGCCAGCCAGCACTCGGGTTGCTTTCGGTTTGTTGTTGGCAAGCTCGAGTCACAATGGATCAGATTAATCCGCTCGGCCAGCAAACATTTGCGCTCAGCCAGCTCTTGGCTTGAGCGCTGGACAAGCGCCTAGCTGGCTAGCTTGTCAGCGGACGAGCGCCCAGTTGGCTAGTTGGAGTTGAAGTAACGAGAGACGACGGTGGCGACTCAAGTTAGATAGCGGCAACTTTGACGTTCGCAGTGGAGTCAAAGTCACTCTGGAAGAGAGGCAAACTTGAGGCTGGCGGCCGCGTTTACTAGGACCTCAACTTCAACTTCAGCTTCCACTTTTGCTTGTGCTTGTGCTTTCGCTTCGGCTGGCAGCTCTGAGCTGCTGACTCGACTGACGCAGACCAATCCGAGCCAAACCCGTCCAGACTAGACCGGCGGCAGCTGAGCCCAGTGAGGCATTGAAGCTAGCTAGTTGTAGTTGGATGACTCCCATTTGGGCCGAGTCAAGTCGAGTGGAGCCAAATGCTGGCGGGGCCTCACTTTTTCGCAAAGTGAATGGAATAGGTGGATGGGTTGGTAAGCCGGCAGGCAGTGGCATCAGTTGGCCCCAGCCTCACTATTTGGATTTGGCGGCGAGTAAACCAATTTGGAAAAACTACTCGAGCCGCCGCCGCCGCTTTAGTCATTCGGCGTAGCGCAGCTTACAAACTAAACCAAATTCAACACAACCCCCCACCACCTTCAACGAGCGCCGGCCAATCCATCGCCGGAAGTTGAAAACAACCACAGCAGGTGCACAACCGCCACGCAGATTGGTGCCGGTGACTTTGGTTGACGTCACCCTCTGGCTGGTTAAGCTTTGTATCGGTTTTGCCAAAAAAAAGAAGCGAAGGTTGTGGCTGGAGTTGAGCGCTTCAAGGTTACTGCACTAGCGTGTCCGCTAAGCGACCAGTCAGTAAGGTAGGAGCAACAACAGCAACCACCAAGCGCGAGATTCGATGAGCCCCCGATTCAAGCAATTCACCCGATCAACTCCAGCCCTTCCAGCCAACCAGTCGACCTTTTGAGTCGCCGGGATAAAGTCAAAAGCAGGCAAGCCAGTGGCTATGGCGCCACGTAGCTCAACCATTTGCCATTTGCCCGGACTACTCCGCTTCCGATGCAACCAGCAAACTCTCTTCACTGGGCTTGCTAGATTTTAGGCATCAACGGCCGCCATTGGCGCTGCTCTTGCCACTGGCCCCTCAGCGATGGAAGTACCATGGCAAAAAGATGCCAGGGAGAAGTGCAATAGTAATCCAACCAGAAACAACCTGCTAGACGCCAATCCCTCGAACGTTTGCCTGTGCCCTTCTCTCTTTTGGAACGAAGTAGAGGAGAAGGTAAGAGAAGGGAAAGGGCAAAATAAACTTATGCGAGCATGCAATCGACAACGGCGACGGCTGTCTAGTTTGGCCAGTGAGCAGTGGACTCACCTGTCTCTTCCGCTAGTTAGATCGAGCTCAATGGTGGCCACGGACTAGACCAAACTGAAGCATAGCACACTTTACTCTCAGTCTAGTTCAGGCCAAATAGAGGTACCCCCAAACTGAGTGTCGAGGAAAGAGGTACGATGGCGTCCGTCTGAGTAACCGATCAATCAACGGCCGGCCAGCTAGTGGATCTTTTACAAGTTTCAGCCGTTGAACTCTATGTCCAACTTGCACCCATCCATCGAGTTGAAGGCAGCAAAATTAGCGGCCGCTAGTTTTGGTGTAAATGCTAGCAGCTTGCAACCTCTATTGGGGCGACGACGAGGAGAACTAAAACGGAGATTCCAGCGATGAGTTTGGCTCCAGAAGGCCTCTTTTATCTGGACCCTTGAGCTCGCAATATAATTGGGTTCGTATCGCGCCTAGCGCCGTTTTTTTCGCGTGAACCGTTTGTCTGCAAAGAATGCGTTGCAAGCGGACGTTGGACACCTAGCAACTCGCGGCGCCTCCCAAGTGGAAGCACAGTCACACACTTTTGAGATAGAGAGCGCGGGCGCGGGACAAGGGGCCACGCCTACCCGAACTTAGGGGCAGGAAGTTCGGGAAAAAGGCATTTATATACCAACAGTTTGAGGCTCGCCATCGTCGGGGGCGGCTCCCGCGAACGAATAGAGGCGAGCGAAACCACAAAACAAGCCTTCCAGCCAAAGAGACCAATTGACTCGATTGGTCGGCAATAAACCGCACGGGCGGTCCCAGTTGCTCGTCGGTTTAGTCCGCTAGGTGCCTCCCATAGACAAGCTGTGGCTGGATGAGCAAGTAGGCAAGCGAGCGAGCAAGCGAGTGATCGGCGGATGGAATGATCGAGCAATGGATCGATCGATCGATCGATGGCTTGGGCTCTCGGCAACTCAAAGGCAATGGAATCTAACTGAAACTTAGTTTTGCTCGTTTGTCTCACGGGTTGCGAGTCGCAACGCAAAGCGAAGCCCATAGTGGCACGACAACTAAGCTTCAGCAAAACTAAACAACAACATCAGCAACAACAAATACCACGACTAAATCTTGCCTCCGTGTCGGCGAGGCTTATGCACCAGCTCGCCACGGGCCGCTTAATTTCGCATTACGCAATGACGAGAGAGACTTAGCCGTCTCTCTCTCTCTTTCTATCTCACTCTCCAACTCTCTCGTCCTAGCCTGAGCTTTGCGCGCCAAATTCAAGCTCAATCAAACCACCAAGTCTATCGCTCGAGCTTCCTCCACTGGTGGCCGCTGTGAGTCCCCTCGATCCATTGGTTTATACATTTCGATCGTTAGCTAGCGGTGGCAAAGTTGGTGGTGGTTGCGGTGGAAGTCGTCGTGTTCAATTGGCATCGGCAGTCAATTGGTTCCACTGATGGTCGAGTCGGTGGACAAATAGAAGTGCGAGCTGCCGATAAGTTCCTGTCTCTTGCCTGCAAGTTGCAAGCGCTAGTCGCTTGCTCACTAGTCGTGTGAACTTTTACTCGGAAGTGCGAGCAGGTGGTTGGTTCCGTTGTTGTGTCGTTGTGTCAGTTGTGGGAGCGGTAGTAGCAAAGGTAGCCGGGTCTGTAGGAAATCTAATGGACAGTTCAATGCAATTGAACTATCATCCGAGCGCAACTCTCCATTAAGCCAATACACTGAGAGTACTTAACGCTGCTCTCGACGTTTCGCGCGCAGCAATGTAGATAGAGTTGCAGGCCACGTGAAGAGGTAGGAACCGAGCGCCGGGGGATCATCAATGAGCGGGCAGCTTTGCGGAGACAATTGGACTTGCCAGTGGTCTGAGTGGAGGCTAAGGGTTTCTATGTGTAGACGTGATGGTTTTCAGTGTGCCTCCCTTAGGCGTAGTGGTGGTGGTGGTCGTTGTCGTCGCTCCTTGTTGTTGTCAACGTCGTTGTCGTTTTGCCTTGAGATCCGACTCAAGGTGTGAGCAATCGAGTCAAGCTTAGGGACTTCGATTGTTGGCTTCCTGTTTTGGCCAGCCAACTAACCGGAAACCAGCCGACTATTCCTATAAGAACTCATTGGTTGCTCTACGCCTTCCGGTGGCCAGTGGCTTGTGGCGCGCCAAAGGAATTGGATAAAGGCAACACCACCCACGCCGGTGAAACCAATCGGTTCGGTTGGTATATTAATGCCATTATACTGGCCGGCCGTCCGCCTCCTCGGTTGCTCAAAGTTGGCTAATGCCGAGTAGATAGTAGGGAGCGGACTCCAAATATCCATCCGCTTTCTCAGTTCACTCACTCTGCCCAATGGAGTAATACTTCATTGGGTAGGGTGGTATTCTACAGTGGCGTTGCATGAGCCCTCCCAACGTCGCAGGCAACCAATTTATTTCCAAACTCAAGGTGCACGGTCGGATTATTTAATTTTAAACTTCAACAACCAACAGCAAGTAGCTCGCGGGTCCCGACTAGCTGAACTGCAAGCTTGCCAGGTGGCCAGCTGCGCCAGGTGAGTCGTCCAGTTGGAAGTAGGTAAACACAGGTGTGCATCGTGACGACCTCAAAACGAGCGGTCAATTGGCTAGCCGGCGGCTCGCTGGTAACTGTAATGGAGCTGACATTCAAGTTTGCGGACGAAGAGGATGACGATGCCAACGACTAGCGCGTCGACAAATTGAGTTGCCAACGTCACCAAGCGTAGCTGCTGCTGCTGCTTATGTTGTTATTATGGCTCTGGCGGCGACTTGTTTGCCTCTCCCACTTTAGCAAGCCGCAGAGACTAACTGTCTCGTTTGCGACACGGAAACTTATCCTCTTGTCGTCTTCCTCGTCGTGGTCGCTGTTATTGTTGACTCTATTTGTTGGCGCGACTGCGAAGTTTGTCGGTCACTCTATGTGTAAGTTGCGCTGCCTTTTGTGTTGTGGTCACAAGAACGAAAAAAGAGGACTAGAGACGAAATTGATCTCCTGAGTTTCACCACCACCACAACCAACACCGAGTTGGTTGCTCTGAGGGTCCAAATCTAGATGGAGCGAGGCGGTCCCACAATGACATTGCAATTGGGCCGACCACTTGTGTGTTTGTGTGTGTGTGTGTGTGTGTGTGTTCAAGCAAACAAGTGTGCATGTATGCGCGCCACCACGAGTGCGTGCTTTGGTCGCGCTGGCCTGGCAAGACCGCTGGCGAGCTAGCCGGCGCCACGGTTTCAAGTGGCCGACCTGGCTATTGATCTCTCGTCTATTTTGCCGTGACGAGTTGCTTCTATGGGACGGCACCGACCACGACGAGTAGCTCATCAGCTAATCTAATCATCAAGTGGCCGAATTGGCCCCAACCTTTGCCGTTGCCGTCTCTATTTTCAAGCCAAAGCCAGCTTTGGCCGCGAGAACTGGGAGAATCCCATCCGCTAGCCTCCAGGAGATTCGAGCAGGCAAATGAAAGCTCACCGGAAGTTGGTGGGTAGAGGCAAATTGCAAACGAATACATCGCCATATGCAAACTCTCACTCTCATGCTGCTTCCTTCTGCCAACCACCACCACCAAAATAGATGATGCACACCAGAATAACGGCGATCCCTCTCTTCCCAATGGCAGATAGATAAAAACCATAGCAGCAGCAGCCGCAGCAGTAGCAACACCAGAAGCTTGCATTGCCAATCCCAGGAGCTGACCGACGCAAGCGCCTTTGCCATGGTCACGCTGCTCCTGTTCCCATCATCCCAACGCAAGGGCTATGTAGTTTGCTTTCGTTTCCGCCACGGAGAAAGAGAAATGACGGTAATTTTGTGTAGCGGCGGTTGTCTTTATTGTGTTTCCGTGTGTATGTGGCGACTTCGGTGCACATTGCCACCAATCGACACAGGAAAAACGAAGTACAGTTCACCAAGCGAGCGGAGGCCCGCCGTCTCATCAAGTGTTAGCTTGGCGAGAGAGCAGCTAGCGGCGACTAGATGGAGATGGGACTACCAGTTGTGAATGTAAATCACTGGCAAAATCTAGTATATGTTAGTGTAGCTAGCACACTAAATCTCATTCATGTTGCTGCTCCCGCCATTATTACTCTATCTTTCTCTCTCCTTCTGTCTCAACATTACTGGGCTCTCGTTGCCTGGCGCTTTGTTAACGCTTCCCCCCCCCATCCCCTCGCTTGTGGCCCCACTTTTGCAACTCAGCCTGTTAGCCACCGCAATTTCTGCGGTGGCTAGTACCATAGAAGCACACGCATTTGCGGCTTTTATTTGCACACTATGATAGAAAACGAATCCAATGCACAAACTAGCTGCGCGTCTATCCATCTGATTTTCTTGTGCGCTTATATAAATACACACAACCACTTGTGTGCCATCATTATCATTTATGAGCCCATTACGCACTCGCCTCGGCGTTCAGGGGCCAACATCATCACGCTCTAACCCTCAAGGTCAACTTTGGATGCCAGCCACTTAACTTTTTCTCACATTACTCGTCGTGTTGTTTCTCCCACTCAACCGATTGGTATCTAGTTGTAGCATAAGTGTCGATTGCCTGTGTCATTGTGCGCCCAATCTTGTTGCAACGCCTGCCGATTGATCCGCTACTCTGTTTTTTGGTAGCAGTTTCGTGGCGCATAGCGATGGAACTGCAGTCTCGTTCCAGTGCAAAACTACAGTGCAATTGCGAGCGCAATTTAGCATTGTAACTTGGCATGGCAGCTTTCACATTGTTAAGCTGTCGAGCCGAGAGCAAGCAGAGCAAAGCATGTCACCCCATTGGTTCTCAACAAACAGTGAATTGTTGTAGTGGTTGCTGTTGCTGTTGTTTCGGGTGGACAGAATGAAGGGAAAGCGGACGAGTCAACCAAGGTGATGGAGCCAGTAGAAGGGATGACGTGAGCGATGGGATGAGCTAAGCGGGCGGCTATCAATTCGGCTGCTCTCGTTTCCAAGCTAGCGGCAAGCCAGCTAGCTTGCCAAATAACTCGAGACTCTTGCTCCGAAGCGTCTACAAACTTTTAGCAAGCCACAGCAACTAAGTTAAACTAGAAACTCGCGCTAAGGGGAGCAGACCAAACGAAAGTTGGACAGACACAACAACAGCTGTTCGAGATTAGACAGCAGCAACAACGACAACAACTTAACCGACAAGTAGAGTTTACGTTACAAAGACCAGTCGCATCACTGTGCTGCCTGGAAGCAAAAGTAACCCGCTAGCAGGACCAACGAGCGGATTGCCGTCTCTGTTACATGCAAATAAGATTGGCAAGGGGGACAATTTCGGTTTCGCTAGCCGCTTCCTGTCTGCATTATGCTGCTTCGTCTCGTCTCGTCGAGAGCAAACCGAACCCAACTCTTTCCAGCTGAACCAACGACTAGAGCGAGCAGTTGCCATTCTGGCGCCACTAACTGGCTGGCGGTCCTCGCTTATTCACGTCACTTTTGGGCCGCCGGCGAAATCCCTCTCGCGCAGCGCGACTCAAGGAGGCGGACGAGCAAGCGGATTGCTTGGAACCTCCATCTTGCGCTCGCCAGCCACGCTCTTCCCGTGGACCAACCGCGGCGAGGCCCGAAGTGGAACTCGAGTAACGCAGGCACTTCCGCTATTATCGCTATCGCAGTCTCAGTCGGTGGTGTGGTTGTAGTTGCGGTGGCAGCAGCAGCAACCGCAACCGCAACCACAACCACCAAATCTACTACCATCCTACTAATACAGACGACACAAACGACTAGCGCCGACGGCGGCCCCATTGTTGGTGGCCGCCGCCAAAGTGGAAGCAAGCGCAAACTTCAAGAGCGATTCTAAAATTGTCCCCTCGGTGCCCATCTATCTGAATCTATCTATTGCATGGATGGAACGGAACGGAATAGAAGAGGCAAGATAAAGCGGAGAGTTCGAGGCGATCACTACGAAGACGCCGCCGCTGCAACCACAACCACCGAGTCGACGAAGAGATGAGCTTCGGGCGCATAAGTGGAGGCGGGCCATCAAGCAACGTTGCCGCTCGCATCTCCATCACCAACTCCCGCGCCCTCGACTCTCAGTTTGGGGGTCGGAGGAAAGAGGGCGAGCTGCCGTTGCGACGTCAGGATATAATTTAACCACAAAACTTGGTGCACCAACGTTGAACTCGTTGCTCGCTATTCTCGAGTCGCTGGCTGCGACAGAGATGAGTGAGGATGTCTTGTCAAACGTCCCGAGCTCTCGACAGCTCCGACTTTGCAACTTGGTCTTAGCGGTGCAATCTTGGCGCTCACAAAGATGAAGTGTCATCAAGTGTAATGAGAGAGAGAGAGAGAGAGAGAGAGAGTTCCTGCTACCACGAGAACTCGATGGTCACGGCGACATCGAGGAGAACGACAGCCACGACTTCCTGTGCAGTTGCACTTGGCAAACCGTCGACTCATTTCTCAGACGACGCTAGCGTCGCAGCAACCATCGTAGTCGTCTAGCTGGAAACTCTGATTTTCCAATGAGAAAATAGTTGCCACTTTCAATGAGCCATTTTCGGCTCTAGTGCTGACAGGTTGTTGTTGTTGTTGTTGATGCTGCCGCTACTTTTACGCTACTGCCACTACGGAGGCCATTCCCCCCATGTTCCCGCCTCGCATTAGCGGAGTCTACAAAGTTTGATGCCGCTGAGCAAAAATCTGGCAAACTTTCGAGGTCACTCTGCGTGTCGCAAACCATATGGGACATTTTCCTTCCTTCCCTTGCTCTTTGCCCACTGAAAGTTGGCCCGAACACTCAACTCTCTCTCTCTCTCTCTCTCTCTCTCTCTCTCTGGCCCAGGAATTCAAACTGGCCTGACCTCGGTGAGTGAGATTTGCCTCCGAGCAAAACGGCTGCTGCTGCCACCGGCGCTGCAGATGATGACTTGAATGGCTAATGGATCAGCACAATGGCACACAATCGCCAACTCGTGCAACTTTGTATAATGTTGGCCCAGTTTAGTTTGCCAGCTCACAAGTGAGCTAGTTGGCTCGCGATGAACGATAGATGTGTGAGAAAAGGAGGGCATTAGAGACGCGCATAGGAACTTGAGATTTTGTATCATGCAAACCCCCGCTTGTCGCCCAAATTTTAATCCCAACCCTTCGAGCTCAAGTTTGGACGGGAGCAGCTGCAGCGTCGACAACAACAACAACAACAACAAGCTGCTGCTGCCAGTCCATTCATGTAATCAGCTCGCGCTTTTTCCAGCCATAACTGCAGCGGTAGCCGCTGTCACCGCCGCCCAAAGCGAGTATCAAGTTTCTCCTTGGCCCTCGAGGCCTTTGAGCAGCGGGCAAATTTCCCTGATCGCTGGCTGCGAAAATTGTCGACTCCCAATTTCAAGTCTGCGAAAAGTTCAATGGCTGAAACTAGCCCACTTTGTGTGTTTATATATTCAGAAGATAGGGAAAAAATTCAGAGGGCAAGCGACAACAATGCAGTTAGTGGATCCTTTAAATAGTAGGACAACCATTAGCTGTCGCAGCAGCGACGACGACAGTAAAAACAATGACAATACATGAGAGACAGTGAGAAAGAGAGAGATGACCTCAGGAAAACACGAGTTACTCAAGTGGACTTGTCGCTAGGTCACCCGCGAGCGCTGATTGTGTGAGCATTTGTGTTTGTTTTTCCGTCTGTCTGTCTGTCTCTCTCTCTCTCTCTCTCTCGCTCTTCCTCTTGCTGACAAACTTCGAGCTAGCCGCTGACTCTATACCTCTTTCAACGGAGCAAAGTTTTCCCTTTTTTCTCCAAAGAATGAATCAAATTCAACCCTTCAGTTGGAGCTCATGCTCCTGACATTTAGTTCACTCTTCGTTTAGTTTCGTTCAATTCGTTCTCTTTCGTTTTGTTTTGTTGGAGTGGAGATAGGAACAAGGAACGCGAGACTCTCGCTGGTGCTCCAAGCCCGCTGCTCAAACTGCTCGTCCCTCTAATTGAATATAATCTGCGCGCTTCACCCGTCGACGGCAATGGTGGCGCTAGCAATGGCGAGAGCAATAACGACGGCGGCCAATTTTGAAGTCCACCAGACAAGCCAAAGGTAGCAGCAGCAGCAGCAATGACGGTAGCCTTGTTATCTAACAAGCGGCTCAAGTGACGCGCAACGCAAAGCGTCTAGGCGACAACTGAGCTCAATTGAGCAGCGGCATGTGTGAGCAGCGGTAAATTTTGACCGCCGCCCAGACAGCAACAACATCAGCAGCGGCAGCAGTGTGGCCGCTAACGCCGCTCATGTCGTTGGCCCCTTCGAGTTGAGGCTCTGGCAAGCTACAGCTGCTCGGCACTTGATCGCGCTGTTCACCTTGTTGGCCTGCAATTGAATAAAGATCAGCGAAGTGGAATCGAATTTCTCGCTTAAAATTCGTGGGAAATTCAGAGTTCCGTGTTTTTTTCTGTTGCCCAGGTGATATTAATGAGAAAAACTTGAACCCTCTGCATTTTTGCTATTGAGCCAATCAATTAGCGAAGCTAATCGAATCGAAGTTTTCACATGAGAGATCTGTGTCGAGAAAAGGGATTCCATCTTTGCAGCGCCCCAAGCGGCCCTCTTGGTATCAAATCAGGAGGGCTCTCGTAATTTGAAAGACCCACTAGGACATTTGTGCAACTTTTCACTTCTCTAAATGGCACTCTAAACACACATTAGGGATTGAAGCGCACTTGTTGATCAACATTCAACTCTCAACTGGTAACCATCAGTCGGATGATTGATCGGCTTGCAATTAAGGGGCTATTTGAACACCAGATTGAGGAAAGCCGACCGGTCAGAGCGCAAAGGGCGACCAGAGAGACTAGATTTTCACTGAAATTTGAGCAAGTTATTAGAGACAGGTGATAGGTGTGCCGAGTGGAAATTAGATTCAACTCCCAAATTCAATGTAGATGTTGTGCCGGCGACACCTGACACTGTTACTCGTGCCAAGCGGCAGCTAGCAAGGGACTCGAATAGTTTTTCTCCTCTCTCCCCTTCTCCCTCCTAAACCAGACTAAGAAATGTACAGGTTGCCGGCGTTTCCGTCGCACGGTGCGCAGCTTGATAAAAGTAATAGTGCTGGTCTTTTGCAAAGACGATTTTTTGCATCATTGACGACCAAGAGGGGGGATTTCGCGCTGATTGATTTGATTGAATGTCGCCCAGGCAACTCAACTTATCTTGCTAACTGGATCTAGCCAAAATTTCAACCGAGCGGCTGGATTTCCATTCCATTTCATGAATAGACGATGCCGCCCTCCTGGAACGTTTCTCTACTCAGACACCTGCATCCAGGTTACGGTTTGTTCACATTCAACAACAACAGCTCAGTTGGTTGTTCGGCGACCACCTATAGGCCCATTCGGTTAAGCGAAGCCAGTAGACGATGAGGTCGACGGTGACGATGACGGGAGCCAATGAGCTGGTGGTTTTGCCAGTGGCTCAGCAATCGCAAAAGAAAGTTGCATTCGACGAGCCAACTAACTTCGCCATCGTGATGGGAAAAAAATAAGTCTTTCATGGCCGCTTCCAAGAAGAGTACAGTGGAGGCGAGACATGCGAGATGCACCGTCTCGCCGGAAGTTGGGAATGAGAGGAGGAAACTAGAGTCTAGCTAGACACCCATTGAATTGAAGAAGCTGATTCGCTTGGCGAGCTATCCGGCGATGACTTCCAACTGGGAGACATGGAATTTTTCCAAAAATTAGCTCAGCTTCCACCAAGAAGGCGATTGAGGTGACATTTAGTTATCAGCTCACAATGGCGTCACACGATATGGCAACGCAAATGAAAAAGGGCCTCGAGCGGCAGCATCAAAACAGAAAAGCCAATGGATGCTTTATAAACTCTAGCTGATGGTGGTTTTGGTTGCAAGAGTAACAACAACAACAATATATGCAATAAAAATCAACAATAATAATATTAACAACAGCTCCCGAGCACCACTAACATGCTACGCAATTTTGATGTAACAAGCGCCGGCCTTTACCTGTGAGTTCTAGTTCTTCATTCCTAATTCATATTAGAGCTCCAGCTTTTTCTGCACCACGAAGGCTTCTCTTGGTCGCTAAAATCCAACTACAGGGACACCCGCAACAATAACAGCAACAACCACCACAAATGAATTGAAATTTGTTTACAGTGTCTAACGTAGAGGATACGCCATAGTGTTACGATCAGTTCCTGTTTGAAGCCATAGTGAGACTTGAGCCTCTATGTTTACGAGTGGCACAAAGACAGACAGTTTGCAAATATCATTACTGAACTCACCTCGATATTTGAGCCAACACCAAACAAGTTGTAGTGCATGCATTGGCCTTGCTGCTAATGTTAATCAAATGACGTATACTGCCAAACTAAAGAGAATAACAATATCATTAGCGGCCACCGTTGGTTACATATTAATCTCCCCGCTCGCTAGGTGGCTCATGGCACGTACACTGCGCCAACTTCTCGATTTCTCTCACCAACTTGCAAGTCAAACGACAACTACCAACATAAATACAATACAGAAGCCAGCAACTTCACCTGTCTCGTTAAATTTTGAATATTGCACATCATATACCCCTGTAGGTGGAAAGATTAATTGAGGCTCCATGAGGTTCGTTGTCGCTGCGGCTTTGTGGAAGGCCGTCGCATATCAGGCTTCCATGGTAACTTGGCACTATGCAAAAGAAGCAAGTTTACCTGTCTGATTTTGGCCACCGCCGACGGACCCAAGTAACAATAACAGCTACTAATGCCACCGGCATTTGCAATTGTGTTGAATATCACGCGATGACTAGTTTGTGGTGTATGTGACCTAAAGTGATAGTTTTTCAAATTCTTCTTAATAGGAATAGGTCACGTGCTCTGTATGAGAGTTTCCTCTTGGATCTCGTGAACACTCATACATACCACGGTAACGAGACCACATGCATTTTTATCCTCCTATCATACCTCCTGGGGTCAAACCTTGACAATTTATCAATGGAATCACACCATATTTGCATATGTGATAGTTGGACCCGTGTGTTCATCTTGGGGAATGAAATTTTAAATGATAAACCCTCTTCATGCACTGAAATCTCGGCCATCGAAATAAAGCGTCTTGTAATTTAGCGAGCAAAAAGGTATGCAAAACCAACTCTAAATTACCTTGTTCTTTGCAGAAATTCATCTGATGAAACAAAGTGTAGTCTGTGCAAATTTCAGACAAATCCACCGATAAACGACATCTCAGCTGGATGGACTCCATATTAGACCTCTGATTGATAACTTCGAAGCCCGTCGGTGGATTTCTATCAAATTTGCACCACCAAGTCTTAATTGCCTCACTTTAAGATAACTTGTGTAACTAGCATCGTTTAACCCTTTGGTCATATTCAAATTCGATTTTGAAAAATTTGGTGTCTCGATTTTGAGTGGACGGAATCGTATCTAAACCTTCTTGGAAAGCTGTCGTTCTTTGTAGAGCTTCATTTTGACTAGCTTGGCGACGACTGTGCAATTTTTGCAAAAATCTATCCACAGGTGACCGAACGACTGATGATGCATCCCTATGAGACCTCGAGTCGATAATTTTGAAGTTCATCGATAAAAATCTACCAAATTTGCACAGATGAACCCTTGATGCTTCACTTTGATCTAGTTGATGTAACCTAAAATATCAAACCCTGTTTTCGACATCAAATTCGACCTCGAAAATCACCCAATCGTCGATTCAGCTAGCCATATGGGCACCAAAAAATTCTTGAAAAATTACAAGCTTTCGACCAGTGATAGCTTGCCGCAAGACATGCTCATTATGCAAGTTTCACAAAAATCTACTTACAAACCTGGAAAAGATAACTGTTATTCTTCCCCATTGGAGCCCATGTTATTCATCGCAGGCACACATTTCCCTGCCGCGCGGTCCTGCGATTGTCGCAAAAATCAAGTTACTGCAACTGTGCAAAACTCAGCCAGATTGTCCCGTTACATTTGCGACACACTCAACTTAAAAACTACATCTCGCAGACAAACGACGAAACCAGAAAACGACTCCAAAACAAGATTCTGAGCATCCGGTTGCAAAGTTCAACTTCCAAATATCACCGTTTCGGCTGGAGAGGTGTTATTGAAATCATATTTTTTGCATCTTTCTGGTACGATTAAGGCACAAAGTTTGACAACTTGAACTAACATCATAGCTCGTTTAGTTTTGCTCCACGACTCTATGGGTTCTCTTGAACGGAGCCTCGAAATGAGGGTTTAGAAGTGCAAAGTGACATGTTTTCCGACTCAGATTAACTCAAAAGGGTGCAATCTATCTGCAAAACATGTTGCATTGTATCCGCTTGGAGTTCGTGATGTGGAAACTCACGACACCCGTGTTCCTCTAATATTCGGAAGTTCTGGACTGCCCATTGTGGCCGAGATTGAAGATTTCTACAGGTTGATGCAGGGAAATGGGGGATTTGCAGGAAAAAGAGGAAATATCAACAGGATAGGGATATATCCCTGAAACTCGAGTTTGGGGACCCGATTTATGGGAGAGGATCGGAGCTATGAAGTCCAGTAAAAGTTCTGCTTGCTCCATCGACATTGTAAGATGACCAGATACAAGAGTCTAATACATATGATATTGCAATGCTCGAATAATTAATGAAGATGATGATGATTTCAATAGCCTTGAGTACCTTTGAAACCGAGTCCAACTTTGCAGGGGCCCCAATTTGCACGATGAAACGAGCGCGTGTGACACAAATAAATGTTGTGACGATATCGTCACACTATTTTCCCATCCACTTCAATCCTATTTCAACTCAATATTATTAGATCATGACATCAACTTTGCTATGACATCATCTATTAGCTTCCACTGCAAATATACCAAATTTAAGTACCGATATGATAGAACAATCACGGAACATTGTGCTCATTCCATCGACTGGACTCTTTCCAAAGAATTTGAGGAACCTAATGCAAGTAACGAGTGTCGCCACTATTAATGCTTACATCGTAGGATTTCAAGATGCTCCACTAGAGTGAGCAACTTGACGATTGTGATATGATACATCAAGAAGTTGTTAGTGCCGGAACTGTAGTGATAACCCCTTAGAAAGAAAAGCTGCCCTTTGGACCGACAACAGATATCATCCTCAAGCATCGACTCAATGGGGTACAGAGAATTGGACGAGGGTTTACCTAACACTCCAGCTCGAAGAGAGCGGTTAAAGGATGTTTTCTAAAGTTAGAGTGAATCCCCTGTTGTCATATCACAATAGTTTGTGAAAGGATCAATGCTACCCTGATTTGCATGCCAAAAGATGAGAGGTGTATGCAACCAAGTGGGGGTGACCGTATCACGGTGGCCGGTTGGTGGGCTCGAACGTTGATCTCCTCAGTCTCCAACACTTTTAGGTATCTGGAAACGGAGTCGGAGTGTTTCTGAATGTTCTTGATGGTCCATCAAGTATCTCGCTGCAAATGTCGCAGGATAACCCCAGAGGCAAGACTGACCAAATCCTACAGAATAAGTCTAGTTACTGTGATAATGATGAATTAAATAACTGCATTGAGGACTTGGTTGCGAGGAAAAAGACGTGCACGACTTCAATCTAACAAGAGAAAATTTCCAAGCTTTGAAACCACAACTCTATCCAGTTGCAGATGATTACCGCCAGCCTGCTTGCTAACGAAGAGATCAATTATAACAGCTCAACGACTACCACAAAACTTGCCGCAAAGTTATGAGTTCTCAGAACAAGCAACAGGAGACTAATCAAAAAGACTAAACTGATGAAGATACATTGAGATTCTATCATGCAAAAATACCTACCATTCGATATTCTACTAACCTCCATCGATAACATCGATTTATATTACAATCAGAACACAAATTATATTCTAAAATCTGTACCTACATAACAGCTCTTTCGTTCTTATGTGGACCATAATCATTTTGTACAGCGACAATGGACTTTGTTATTGGCTTTTCTCCTAGATTCTCCTCAACATTTTTTCTCCTCCTCGGTCCAAAATCAATGGGACCAACTTTGACTGTTGTGATGAAGATCAGACAAAAGAGTAGCTGAGCTACGGCTAATGCAATCATAATGCAGCACCAAGCGGCTTCACTTTGGCCAGTTTTATCGAGTAGCCAACCAACTAGAATTGAGACGGGAATGACCGTTATATTGCCGATGGTATTAGCTAGACTGAAAGTAATACAACTCAAGCCAGCTTTTGCATAATTGCTCATGAGGGTTCCCATGACGATGATGTCATTACTGAAATAGAGAACTCGATTTAGGAAGAATATAACAAGTTGCCACTTGTGGAAGAAGCCAACGAATAGATATGTGACCATGACAATGCTAGTGATAAATATATGAATTGAGCGTCTGGCTAGGGTTTCTGTAAAGTTGAATTTGGATTGTAGTAGACTAAGAATGGGATAAGGCCATAGGACTGCGAGAACACCGCCAGATTGGATTAAGCCAGAATAAATTCCATTCTCCTCGATCGAAATCTTGTAGAATTGTCTCAGGTAGAGGGGTAAGCTGAAGGTGAACACGGAGAAGGCGCTACAGTTTAGGACATACATAGTCAGGTAGCAATAAAGCGATCGTTCCTTGAGGATAACATACCAAGGATGTGGTTCAAAGTCTTCATCATTTTCATGAACCTCTATGGCTTTCGCACTTTTAGTCTTTGACTCTATAACTTCCTCCTCGATTCCATGAATTCTATCCAGTTCCTTCTTGCTAACGAGCCAATTGTTCTCAGGTGTACTCGTAATCATGATCAACCACAATGCACATAACACAGCAATCAGTGCCGACGGCCCATAGAATGCCCACGACCAGTGAATGGTGGAAAAGTATCCCGTAATAAGTGGGGTCATTGGGTTAAAAAGCGAAAAGGTTATCTGGGAGCAAGTTAGACCTAAGGACAATTGATCGTATGGCATCCAATTTTCAATAAGCTCAATCATCATGGGCAGCACCGCGGTGGCACCAAGTCCATTGACGAGCCTCAAAGCAACCACCCACTTGTAGCCCAGGTACGAGAAAGTAGGTGTTAGGACTGAACTTAAAATACAAACTCCCAAGGAAAGAGGAACCATCCATTGAATTCCAAGCATGAGGCCCAGTTTGGTCACCGGTAATTGAGGTAAAGTGTAGGTGAGCATGTAGCTGGACATGATCATTTGTTGAATCTCATTGTTCCAATGGAACTCGCCGCCAGGCGTATTTCCTTCGGCATAAAAATCGTCCATCGTCTTCCCTGGGTGCTCTTCCATGTACAGGGCAGTTTGGTTGACCATATTCAATATGGCCACGGTGATATTGTAGCGTAACAAAAACATGGCGCCCACAGAGGCCCCGCCAAACATGATGACCACAAAACGGTAGTGATGAAACGACTTGTTGATTCGCTTTCGATCGTCATCTTTGAGCGCATTGTGGTTTTTTGTTAGAGCAATCTGTTGTGATTTATTTAGTGTGGAGGTTGCTGTTGGATCCTGTGATTTTCTCGAACTAATAGAGGTTTTTCTTGATTGGCACGAGTACCGAGGCCCCGCCAGAACCAATTGCTCCGAACAAATACTTCCGCTTCGACTGATAGCCGTATGCTCGGAATCTCGGACCATTTTATTTGAAGTTTTTCTTTGTGTCGTTGTATTAAACTGTGTTGTGTTGTAATTTTATGAGTTATAGCTATCAAGTTAAACAAGAGTTTACTGTTTACTGGACTCGAGCTAGTGAACTAATTAATGCGTCCTCATTCCAAACTTAAAAGTAAAAATCACGGCCAATAGTAGTGAACCGAAATTATCATTGATGAGATAGAAATCAACAACAGAATACTGTCTCTCGGTTTCTTTCTCTTTCAGCTGGCATCAGTGATTCTGACGTATAACTTGATGCGATTATGATAATTTGATCCAAATCGTGAGCACCAGAGGATTTCAATTGCAGCCAACAAGTGTTCAGCCCTCTCTAACAAGGAGGGCACATTGTGTTTAGTGCCCACCTCTGATTGCAACAAAATATTAAAGTGACAACAAGTGGTTGCTGTGATTAGCGCAAGCCGTAGCGAGCCAATCATTATCTAATAGCTCGAAGGCCAGTAGCTTTACAGGCGTCGGAAAACAAGTGAAATACGACACGGAACTTGCAATATCATTTTGTTGCCGATCAATTGTTTAGCTATCCCTAAAAATGTGTGTGCATGACGTACGACAACATGAGCTTGCAATTATATATTGTACCGGGATTTAACCGGCGAGACTGCGGCCAAGTTTACAAGGATTGAAAGCGTCGAACGAGAGAGAGAGTTGGTGATCCCGCTAGATGAGACTTGTCAAGCTAGCAGGTGGTCACATATGCAGAGGGATCCCTCTTTAGAGTAATGAGTTTTTTTCTATGAAACAGATTGACTTTATACACAACAACTAGTCGGCTTGCGACACAACCCTAACCTTTTATTGCTGCACTAATATGGAAAAACGTCGCTAATCTTATGCTCAATTGGTTAGGTAATTCAGATCCTAAATCCTCCGGGCTCTTTTTTCCTGTGTATGAGAAGATATACCACTGAATTTTTGGGCGATTGTTTTGTTGTTGTTGTTGGTTATAAAAGACTAAAATCCCTTATATTCGAGCTGATATTACAAAGTCTACCTGCTTAATATATTCTAGAGGAAATAGAGCTTCTCTAGTTACAAAAGAAGGCGCTCAAAAGTTTTCCGTGTTGTCGTCTGCAAAGATCCAAAGAAGAGGAAGAAGCAGCTTTACCTGACAGGTAAGTGAGGTAAAGTTGCCAGGTTTCAAGTGGCCTCGAGTCAGTGGTCAGTTCATACAATTTATAAGAAGAGAAGGGAATAGAGTGGAGAAACATAGAGAAGTGTGCCAATGATTAACTGGCTAACATGAGCTGGGTGACTGGCCACTTGAATATTTCGCCCGCCCGCTCGCTCGCTCGCTCGCTTTCTATCCCTCGCAAATCTTCCCCTCTCTCTTTCTATCTTGTGCTTGCTAAAGTAAAACTTTAAGGCCAAGAGAAGTAGCCGATTGGCCATTAGATAAGTGGTGTTCGCCTTTAGTGGCTCAACTTTAGCCACAATGATCGACGATGTAGTTTCGCAATCTCATCTAATAAATGATCCGCCACCAGCTGACTCATCCGAATTCTATTTAAACCCGAATCAAACAGGACAAGCTGTGGTCTCTATTTGAGTATTACTTTGCTTTAGCCAACTTAAGATGGACAGATAGGCTACTGAATGAGTGACTGATAAATGTGGCCAACAACGACGAGTGTGACGACCACGACGACGACGAATATTCACAGCACCTGCATCTCCCTTGGTGGCTTATATTAATGAACTTCCAAGGCGGCAAGCAATTCAACCTGCTCGCGGTGGTCCGTTCAATTCCAATCACCTGACAGGTAGACTAAACTAGAGCTGACTATAGTGGAGTAGAGAAGAGTAGAGTAGACAAACTTAATCCGGAGTTGAACTAAAGTTGCGCTAATGAATTATGTTGGTCAAATTCTGAGCCACCACTTGTTGTTATTTACTGCTCATACCTGTATCCTTGCTTTAATTACCACCACTCTCCTTCGGCCCAGACAACTTATCAGGTGACTATTTGAATGAGATGAACATTTGACCTGCAATCGTGGATTTCGAATACAATATTTCGTCTATCTATCAAGTTTTCCTCAATCCATCTTCTCCTCGTTTCTTATTATAATATTCGCTAGTCAGATTAAGTCTCGGAATTTTTTCATCTCACTCCATTTGGAAATGTGAGGCAAGCTACTAAAATTAAAATATTTCAAAAGCCATGTAAATAACTTTTGTGCAACGGACAGGTGTGTGCGACTTGATGCGCATATATAATCAATCCATAACCTCAAGCTAATTTACGACTACAGTGTAAAACAACCAACTCAAGAGGCCCACCGAATGAGACTGGCCACAAGTCCGACTCTTCGGACTGATAAACATAACAGGTTGTCGTCGTCGTTGTAGTAGTAGTAGTTGTTGTTGTTGTTGTTGTTGCTATTGCCTCACTTTCGTCTGATTTATTGTATAAATTTTAGTTTGATGATGACAGAAGCAGCAACAGCGGCTGCGACGGCAACTAAACATGATAACTCTCGTCTTGCTAACCAGCTGACCATTTGATCCTAACTAGGAAGAGTCTTTGAGCGAGAGAAATTTATCTCTCGCTGGCCAGTTTGACTTTAATTGACTGTGCGTGCCAATATCCATCCTTTATGAACCTCACTGTCTCTGGCGAGTTGGTCAGCTCGGTCTCAACTGGTGGCCAACAGACGAAAAAAGTTAGAGGGCCATCAATCCTACGGCCACCGGCTAACAAGGAACCAACGTGTTGTTGCTAAATTGGCAGCCATTTGCCTGCTCTCCGCTGTCGCTTGGTGGTCGTTAGTCAGTCAGTTAGTCAGTTAGTTAGTCAGTGAGTGAGCTCGCCAGCTTATGACGCTCCAAGCTCGACTTGGTTGCGTAATGCGGCGCCACGGTCGCCACTGCCACAAGCGGTTATTCCTCGCCCCCTTGACTTCGGCTTGCGCTCCCATGGCATGGTTGCAGTTGCTGCTGCTCACACTTTCGCCAACCGACCCACCGACTGACTGACTGACTGACTGCAAGCTGCTCACTCCCTGGAGCGTGATAGACACACAAACTAAACGCTGAGAGCGATCCGCCGCGGATCAACGTGTTCGATGGTAATCAAGTCGCTAATGTTTGGTCATCATGGGACCCGACTCAACGTCAATCGGCTGCTCGTGCGCGAGGCTACTTCTGGTGCAACTCGCTCAACGTCCTCGTCTATGACGTCGACGTTCACGATGACGCCGACGAGGAATCCATCAATTGGAAATGGCCGAGTATTAGGAGCTGGCAGGCAACTTGTTGTGAACGACTTCCGGTGGCCGAGCGCCTAGCGCGCGCGAGCTTCTAATTGGCCGGTGCCATCACTGCGAGCGTCTCAAGTTGTGCGAGTGTTTGTGTGTCCATATCAATAAGTATTGATGGCCGGCGGCCATAGAACAACAACCTGGCCACATACACTTTTACACTCACATAAGGTGAGGTCTTTTGATACTTTATTGCCGAATACTTCTATTAACGTGCGCCTCACTCGCACTCCCTTTCGTTGCTCAATGGAGAGCCAAATTGACATTAGTCAGTCGTTCGAGTGAGCCAATGATTTACAGGCTGTCATTAGCTTCCAAAGTAAACCAACTCTAAGCCAAGTCTCTGGCCCACTGAAACTCTCTATACTCTTGTACTTTTTCACATTGACATTTTAACGGCACTTTTATCTCTTCCTCTTCGAAGTCTCAATTTTGAGCGCCAAATGCGCGCCCGTCAAACTCAAACTGTTTGACCATCAGTCTCGAGAGTCGAACTCCCGCTCGACGCAATGCAACCTGATACTTTGGCTTAAATGGCGAGTATCAAAATACACACATCAATTGTTTCGAACGGAAAGTTGCGTCAGAATGTTACTGCTACTACTACAGCTGTACAGTGTAGCTAATCGGGGGAAGTGAGCAACGCTAAGGTTGGCGCTGAACTTTGAGGCAGAGTGAGTAAATCTGTCAGTCAATCAAATTAATGGGCAAGCAGGAGCAACAAACTGCAGTTACATTTATCTCTAACGGAACTCGCGGTTTGCTTGTCTCCCTAGAACGCGAACGAAGCGCAAAACTAATCTGCAGGCTATTCTATCCCACCGAAAGACTAACAAACCGACCCATAGAACCGGCGGCAATCTAATAAAAACATTACACTTTGGTGAGATGTTTTGTTATGCGCAACTTACTTGATTTTTCTGAATATATTGAGGCGCCTCGCAACTAACGCGCCACAAACCCTCGTCAATCACAACTAACTAAAGCATGTTTCTGTCCCGCGCTTATGGCTAGTCATCTACCTGGCACCTGGCGCCTGGCTGCTAGTTTAGAAAGTCGCAACACAAACAAGACCGTGAAAATGATTGAATCATCAAGGTAATAAATGTCCTAGGGCGTTGGTTGCGATCGCCGCTTCGTCCAACAGAGTTGTTGCCACTTGACTTGTTTGGCTAACTCGAGACGACGACGACGACGACGAGGAGAGTCCTTTCTCTAGTTGCAACATTACCACGCTTTGAAATAGTGCAATCGCCATATCAACTTTGCCCAGTCTGCCAGGCAAAGTTGGAGGCGCTAGTTTGTGCTCCGCAGTAGCAAGTGGCAAGAAGTGAGCCCATCAAGGTAATAGATTGATGTAATATAAATTTAATGACAGTCATCATCATTTTCTTTTAACGCCAATCGTTTGGCCCGTCGGCCTGCTAGTTTGTGGCCGGTCCGCGGGCGTGGCATAATATCTTGCCAATAGTGGAGTTTAGAGAGGGAGAGAAATCTTAGGGTTGGTGTTGTTTTATCAGAATTAATGTCCAGTCCAAAAAGATTGAGAGACTTTTATATGGAAGATGACTGGCCCTCACTGAAGTCCACTTTTCTCTTTGAGCGCAGTCTGCAAAGTGGCGGTGAGCAACGCAGGTGAGCGTCGCGCACCGCACAGGATGGACGCCCCAAACAGGCCGATAAGTTTGATATAATGTTATTGTTTTCTCCTACTTGGTTGAGGGGTTCAGAGTTTCGAGCGGGCAATGTGAGAGGGGAAGTGGAGGTGCGCAAAGGAAGCCACCAGAGGCAACAAAAAAGGACTCGACTTGGAATGCAAGAGTTGAGATTTCTCGAGGCGAGGGGGAAAAGTCAGCTGTCTATCCAAAGAGCGAGTCGGCTCCTCAAGCTAGACAACTATACGCCTGGTAACTGGACCATCGCGCGCAACCATCTCCCAAAGAGAAACGCAAATAGAGAGATTAGATTCCCTCCACTTTTGTTGGCCCGTCGTCGTCGTCGTAGTCGTCCTCGTCTAGTGTGGCTCGCAGGTGGCGGCCGGTAACAATGTTAATGCCGAGTGCACGATAACAAGAGGGGCCATTTTTCATTGCCCCAATTTAGGTAGCCAACTTCCATCGCTCCATTGGCCGCCAACTTTCCTCTCCCCTTTCCCGGCCCCTTCTCTTATAAAGGCGCCGGGATATTTACGCTCACCTGGCTGAAACTAAACTAAGCCCCGAACGCCACTCGTCTGCTTGGCCACGCCAATCTAAGCTGGCTACGAGCGACAGGCGACAATCATCATCAGCTTGATGGGCTTGCACTTCGGGCTAATGTCTTAATGATTTGATAAATTTGCCACCACTCCGAGTGAGTCACTTTTTGGCACGACCAAACAGCCTATAGACACGCCCACCAGCCTCATGTCCCAAATCCCGCAAATCCCGGCTCTAATTTTCTGCAAAATTATTCCCCCGAAGCCAGCGCCTCACACGACAACTTGTCGCGTTTGATGAAGAGCGATTGTCTTTTTGCGCTCGTTCTTTTTTGCTTCTCGAGCCCGAGCAACTGAAACCCGAGTGCAAATGCAAACGAGCCTCTGGCTTTTGCTGTGATTAGCTTGCGGCAGTGAAACTAACAACAGCAAGCCCAACTTCAACTAGCTGACACGTCAGGTGGCCGACGTTTTTACACACAAACTAGACTCATTTGGGCGCGTCATTAGCACGAGAAGACTGGATGACTCTAGCGGCAATCTCGCGGCTATAGTTGCAATTCACTCCACTTAGCCCCTAATGACAGGTAAAAGTGACTTCCAGTTTGTTGTTGTTGCTGATGTCGTGCAATCTCCTCCAACTAGCCTGAGCCTCGTGGGTAAATGAGCGGTGCAAGTCTTGAAGTTTTGCAGCCCCTTGCTGCGCTGCCCGGTGAGCGAAAGTCTAGACTTGTTCTAGATGGAACAGCAGCGGAACAAGTCGGTTTGACGTCTAAAAGATAAAATCAAGCCATCAAGCTACTGAAACGAAGCACTTTGTGCCGCAAATTTCTCCTTCTAAATCTGAATTACCATCACAATGTCATCCTTTGATTGCAGTTGGGCGCCCAAGTTGCAGGTTACTAATGCCGAAGCTTAAGCTTACTAAAACTTACGTACCAGATGCTCACGCGATCAGTTGGCTCTGCTCTAAAAACGAGCAGGGAGCCAGTTGCATTCGTGAGGATGCTCATTTCCCCCAACGTGTGCATTAAAGTGAAAGTTAAAGTGACTTAGGTATAGGTAGAAGTAAGAGGAGTAACTTGGCTGCTTCCGTTAAAACCGTGCGCCACTTTAGTGGCGCAAATTATTAGATTCTATCCTGTAATTGATGAGATGATTACGCAACACCACCACTGCTACCACTTCTACTCTAACAAGCGAATCATATTGTTTCTCAAAAATGATGACGACTCTCCTCTTTCTTCTCTCTCCTCTCACCTTCCCCAAACTGAAAGCTTACGCCCACTGAACGCGGCACTAAATGCCCCACACTTCCGGTCAAGTTGTTGTGCGCGTGTGAGTCAAGTCACCAAACTCGCAACAGGAAGTTTGGAGTTAACTTCTTTGTGCGACTTTATCGCTCTCTAACTGCAACTTCAACTTTAACTGTGATTCTCCACCAAGAGAACAGGAATTTTGATCGCTATCATCATCATCATCAGTGGGATAAAATTGCACACAATCATCATAATGATGACACTAAAATGGCGCCCCATCAATAAGAGACGAGCTCTACTCTACGAGTTGAGAGAAGCCTCGTGGAGTAAGGCGAAAGTATAGAATTTGCCACTAAAGCGAGCATCGCGTGTCTTCAACAGAGCAACTGGCGCACACATGGTTACCGGAAGTTGGGGGTTACTTTTGGATTTCTCTCAAAAGGTAATCTGATATCTATGAAATCTCATAAAAGAAGCGGGCGAGAGGGCGAAAGGGAAGGAGTTGCAATTTGATTTTTGCGCTATTTGGCTCGATGTTAGAAATCCAACCATTAACCAAGACTTTGCGATTTTCTCGGTGGCCAGCATTGAACGTCTTTATTTTGCTCCCTCATGCTTCACATAAAGCAGAGCAAATATATAAACACTCTCGCTAACTAAACCATCCTCAACCTCGACACCAACCACGATTATATGATGTAAACCATTGGCCTCGTGTTGATTCGGTTGTGTGGGCCACCAATGCTTCTGGCTAATGCTCACTTTCTCCATTGTTGTGTTGTGATTTATATTTCTATATATGTATGTTTAAGAGTTAAGCAACTCAGTTATTACGTAAACGACCCGTAAACTTTTCGTCCTCTTGTCCATGTTTCCGGTTATCCGCCGGTTGGGGAAAGCGCGCGCACGAGGGAGTTGGTTCGCATCGACGGACAGGCAAAACATTAGGGAGTTCTGCGCCGAGATAGATTTGGTTAGCCGCTTGTTGTTTGGTGTCTTTTGGCGAGTAAATGCTATTTGGCTAATGATGATTGCAAGCGATAAACTTTCTCCTCGGCTTGAGCGACTGGGCAACGACAAAGTCAGTAAAGTAAGCTAAAAAATGCCACTTTAGCGCCCAGTGCAAGCGGCTAGCGCATATTGGGATCTTTTAAGAATACTAAATCCCAAAAAGAGCAACGACTTGCGTCGCTCCAAAAGACTTGTCGAAAATCCAATTCAAAGATGAGCAGTCATAATTTGACCGACCCGATGAATAGAATGCACAGGACAAAGGCGAGAGCAAACGACAAAAGTGGCCAACAAAAATATCAACAACAGCAGCAGCAGGAGTAGTAGTAGTAGCAAAAGGTACCAGTGAAAAGCTCATTAAAGTTTAGTGGACATCACCATCATCATGATCATCAAACGAGAAGGAGACGACCTGCCAGTTGCGTCACAATATCAAACAACAAGCCTTGCATGTATTCTCATTTCGGCGACACCGGTGGCGCTAGTTGCGGCGCTAAATGCTTAATGATGTTCATTTATCATTGAGACTCCATCATGGGATTCATTCCCCCCAATGAGTTTTTCTTCTTCTTGAATGATCATTGCAAGCTAAGCCGAGATTTTGTCGTCTCCCTCTCTCTTTTTCTCGAGTTGTCCGCTTGCTGGCTGGTTGCCCCGTTGGCCACTCCTTTGCTCTCAGCGCCGCAGTCGCCTGGCTGTCATCGAGTCGGTGGTTGTTGTGAGTGTCTCGTCTTTTCTCTTTGCAACCTACCGAGTAAACTTGAATGCGAGATATGAGCACTCGACTCTGCGAGGGCAAAGATAAGATCAAATGAATCAAAAGACTCCATTTACTCTGGCTATAGTTTACATGTCCTTGTTGTCGCTGCTGCTGTTGCTGCTTCTGTTTACCTCGAAATTTTAATGTTGTCCATGGAGAAGGGTTAATGTTTGCAAATCTTTGAGAAAGTCAACGGGATAGAGGGAAGGAAAACTCGCTGCTTATTGTTGCAAATGAAGAAGCCACAAAGATAAAAATTTATTTCCCTCTTCTCTCACCTGTGCTACGCTTTGCTCTCTTAAGGACTGCACTGCAACCTGTTAACTCTGCCGCTGCCACTTGTCACTCGTCGCAACGTCAAAATAAAGAACCTGACCGGCAACTACTCATACGAGTGCACTACCTACTCAATCAATTCGAGGAAAATTTTCACCTGTCACACGCTAATTTCTCGATTTGTCATCGTCACATTCAAGGTTAGTTCTCTCGCTTGCCTCTGGTAGCGCGATAGTAATGGTGACTCGATGGTAGAAGGGAAAAATACTCAACTCTCCGTCTCTCTCCCTGTCTCTTTATCCTCCTCTCAGGCAATCACGACTCGTCGTCCTCGTTAGTCATTTGGAATGACTGCCACTTTACTCGACGAAGCGTAAACTCGGCAACTATTATGTAACTCAGCCGCCGCCGACACCCACGCGTTAGATGAGCCTCGTCGCACTTATAGCGCTGGCCACTCTCTTGAGATGCCATTCGATTAGGCGGACAGCGCATCAGAGAGATACATATAAAACATACGACAGCAATGATCAGATCTAGCAATACGATTGTCGGCGCCAGTGACCCTAACACTTGTGTAAGGGGCTGCTAGTTTCAGCTCCCTTACTCAAGATTCTTATCGTCGTCGTCGTCGACGACGTCGCCATCATTGGAGGCGACAAAATATTGATTGTTAAATCGATAAGGGGCACCAATGTTATCAGCTGTAATCCGTTTTATAGACAGCGAGTGTCAATTGATACCTCGCTGCCGAGTTGTTGTATCGAGGGACAAAACGGCAACGTTTTGCGGTACATCTAGGTAATAACCTGACATCAAATGTGTGTAAGTTGCCCTTTCGCTCTACTGATCTAGGCAACCTTTTCCCCTTCGACTAAAACTTTTGCCGAGAACTGATACAAAGGCAAACTCTCACCCAGTCGAAAGTTTGGAGCGTTTGTCCCAAGTGATAGTAACGTTAATTGAACTGCCACTTAGATTTTGTTTGCCTGCGACTGCCGCTGGTAGAGGTGTATGTCTGTGTGATTTACCGAATTGTATCTGGTATCACATTGGAATGGAGAGAGAGAGAGAAATGGAATCGGATGTCTAAATCTAAATGGGAACCACAGTCACAATCGGCAGGCAATTATTTGATATCTTATCCCTTTCACATGAATGAGTCTCCTTTATTTTCGCAAGTTTGAACCTCGCGATTGCACCAAAGAGTGATGCCACCATAGAGAAGTAAGCAACCATAAATTTAGACACAACTAGAGATCAGAGTGGAAATCTAGTGGGTTGAGCACTAAACCGGAAATGAAGGGTTACGTTGTGTTATTCTAAATCTCGTTTCTCTCTCTCTCTC